>JAJIBD010032786.1:0-46423 GCA_021461705.1 Cryptotis parvus | reverse complement strand
AAAGACAGAAAGGAAGAAAGAAGAAAGACAGTAAGAAGGAAGGAAGAAGGAGGGAAGGAAGAAAGAAATGAAAGAAAGAAAGAGATTGAAAAGAAAGAAAAGGCTCACAGCAGCCAAACACAATAGCAAAGCAATTCTCTCTGATCAGCAGGCTGCTGTACCCTCAACCTGCACCCTGTTCTCTCCCTCCCAGCCTCTCAGCTCTTCTTTCCTTGCTTTTCTCTCCAGTCTATATACAAGGGCTGGATATATACAATGGACCTGACCGCAGGCCAGTTCTAGTGAACTCTACCAAACCTTTAAGGAGGACCTACTGCCAGTCCTGTTCAAGCTCTTCCAGGAAATAGAAGAAACAGAAACACTCCCCAAACAGCTTCTACGGGGGCACATATCACCCCTGATACCCAAAGCAGGGAGAGACAACACAAAGAAAGAAAACTACAGACCAATATCCCTGATGAACACGGATGCTAAGATCTTCAACAAAATACTAGCAAACAGAATCCAAAGACTCATCAAGAAGATTATACATCATGACCAAGTAGGATTCATCCCGGGTATGCAAGGATGGTTCAACATTCGCAAGTCAATCAACATAATACATCATATCAATAAGAGAAAAAATAAAAAACCATATGATCCTATCAATAGACGCAGAGAAAGCATTTGACAAGATCCAGCACCCGTTCATGATTAAAACCCTCCAGAAAATGGGAATTGAAGGGACTTTCCTCAAGATAGTTACAGCCATCTACCAAAAGCCCACAGCGAGCATCATTCTCAATGGGGGAAAGTTGAAAGCCTTCCCCCTGAGATCAGGGACAAGACAAGGTTGCCCACTCTCACCTCTTTTATTCAATATAGTACTGGAAGTACTTGCCATAGCAATCAGAGAAGAAAAGGACATCAAGGGCATCCAGATAGGCAAGGAAAAGAAGTCAAGCTATCATTATTTGCAGATGACATGATATTATACCTAGAGAACCCTAAACTCTCTACCAAAAAACTCCTAGAAACAATAGAGCGTATAGTAGAGTGGCAGGATACAAAATCAACACCCAAAAGTCGGTGGCTTTCCTATATACAAATAACGAAAGAGAAGAAAGGGATATTAAGGGAAACAATTCCATTCACAATTGTGCCACAGAAAATCAAATACCTAGGAATCAACTTACCCAAGTGTGTAAAGGACCTGTACAAAAGAAAACTACAAGACACTGCTCCAAGAGATAAAAAGAGGACACAAGGAAATGGAAACACATTCCCTGCTCATGGATGGGGAGAATCAACATTGTCAAAATGGTAATACTCCTAGAGCTCTATACAGATTCAATGCAGTCCCTATGAGGATACCCATGACATTCTTCAAAGAAATTGACCAAACAATCCTGAAATTTGTATGGAGCGATAAACCCCAAGGATAGCTAAAGCAATCCTCGGGAAAAAGAAGATGGGAGGCATCACCTTACCCAACTTCAAACTGTACTACAAGGCAGTAGTAATTAAAACAGCATGGTATTGGAATAAAAACAGACCCGTGGACCTATGGAATAGAATTGAGTATCCTGACACCCAACCTCAAACACATGATCATTTAATCTTTGATAAAGGTGCAACGAGTCTAAAATGGAGTAAGGAAAGCCTCTTCAATAAGTGGTGTTGGGAAAACTGGGCAGCGACATGTAAAAAAAATGAATTTGGACCTGTGTCTAACACCATGCACAAAAATCAGATCAAAGTGGATTAAAGATCTCAATATCAGACTTGAATCCATAAAAGTACATTGAAGAAAATATAGGAAAAACCCTCCATGACATTGAAGCTAAAGGCATCTTCAAAGATGAAACATCTCTAACAAAGCAACTAGAAGAAAAGATAAATATATGGGACTACATGAAACTAAAAAGCTTCTGCACCTCAAAAGAAACAGTGACTAAGATACAAAAGCAGTCCACAGAATGGGAAAGAATATTCACCCAATACTCATCTGATAAGGGGTTAATATCCAGGATATATCAGGCACTGGTAGAACTTTACAAGAAGAAAACAAACAACCCCATCAAAAAATGGGGAGAAGAAATGAACAGAAACTTCAGCAAGGAAGAAATTCGAATGGCCAAAAAACATATGAAAAAATGCTCATCATCACTAATCATCAGAGAGATGCAAATCAAAACAACAATGAGATACCACTTTACACCACAGAGACTGGCACATATTCAAAAGAACAAGAACAACAAGTGCTGGCGTGGGTGTGGGGAAAAGGGGACACTCATCCATTGTTGGTGGGAATGCCGGCTGGTACAGCCTTTCTGGAAAACAATATGGACATTCCTCCAAAGACTAGAAATTGAACTCCCATTTGACCCAGCCATACCACTCCTGGGAATCTACTCTGGGAAACCAAAAAATACGCAGCGGAAACACCATCCCTACTTTTATGTTCATAGCAGCATTATTCACAATAGCCAGAATCTGGAAGCAACCCGAGGTGCCCGAAAATCGATGACTGGATAAAAAAGCTTTGGTACATCTACACAATGGAATACTATGCAGCTGTTAGGAAAAATGAAGTTATAAAATTTGCCTACAAATGGATGGACATGGAGAAGATTATGTTGAGCGAAATTAGCCAGAAGGAGAGAGACAGTTACAGAATGACTGCATTTATCTGCATAACATAAATATATAGGTACATATTATGATACCAATATCCAAGGTCAAGTGAAACATACATCAGGAGGTCCTGTCAAAGGTGGAAATTATCACAAACGTGTGGGAGTCAGAGGCTAGGTAAGACAGAAAATGGAACAGTGTGCTAACAATTGTGAGGGTACTAATGCCAACCTAGAACTGAGCATTAAATAGAGGCAAAAGGATACACATGACAACCCTTTAATGTATGTTCTGTAATCCATAGTCTGGAGAGGAAGGAAAAGAGAAAGAGAGAGAAATGGAAAGAAATAAAGAACCTGCCATGGAGGAGGGCTGGGGGAGGGGGGAGGGAACCGGGGGCGTTGGTGGTGGGAGATGGGCACTGGTGGCGGGATGGGTGCTGCTACACTGTATGACCAAAACCCAAATATGAACTTTTTAATTGTATATCTTTGTAATTGTAAAAAAAAAAAAAAAATGGACCTGACCAGATATAAAGTGTAAATGTGCAAATCGTCTGATATAAACCGAAGGTGTGAAAATCCAGGTTCACAATCCAAGAATGATGCCTGTTCTTTTTTGGTCTGGTTTCTCTGAACCCCTCCCTGGCTTTTTCTGACTTGTTCTTTCAGGGTGGGATTCCAGAATAAGAACACCAGTGGCCTGAGTCCTGATCTACCATGATCCCTGGAAGTAGGCCTAGAGCTGACATGCAGGTGTGGAGCTCAGACCTCTCCAGGGGCAAGTTGAAAGCAGAACCCAACACCCATCCTGGGAGGCAGCAGGCAGGGCAGGAGAGTGAGGAGGCCCACCCCTTGCGCTTCCAGTGAATCTCACCAACTCAAAGATTTTTAAAAATTGACCTTGCAACACTGCCTTATGATTAATTTGTATGTTAGGATTTCAGAGACAGTCCAAAAACTGAAGGACCCCTCTCCTTATCCTCCCCACCCTCCCCTCTCTACCCTGGAACCAACATCATTCTTGGACAGTCTAGGAGTTAGTTTGTGCCTTCTCCCGTTAGTTCATCTGCTTTGTTTCACGTGTGATTGACACCATCTGTTTTTTTTGTTTTGTTTTGTTTTGTTTTGTTTTTTTGGGTCACACCAGGCAATGCTCAGGGGTTACTCCTGGCTCTGAACTCAGGAACTACTCCTGGCGGTGCTGGGGGGACCATATGAGATGCCGGGGATCAAACCCGGGCAGGCATGAACCGGCCGTGTGCAAGGCAAATGCCCTACCCGCTGGGCTATCGCTCCGGCCCAAGAAACCCATCTGTCTTTTAGTTCCTCACATATCATTAAGTGGAATCATCAAAGGCAGGAGTAATAAGCACTTTAAGAGAGTCAGTGGAGGACTACCAAGGGGTCCATGGTAGAAGTTTGCCACCAACTGGGGGGGAGGGGGCAGTTAGGACAGGAAGGGACAACTATGACAGTAATAGTTGGAAACGATCACACTGGACAAGAACTGATTGCTGAGAGAAGGTAAAGTGACATACGTAATACCTTTTCAGTAACAGCATTACAAACCACAATGTCTAAAGGAAAACGAGAGGAGAGAGAGAGAGAGAGAGAGAGAGAGAGAGAGAGAGAGAGAGAGAGAGAGAGAAGTTGTTGGCAGATGCCACAATGGCCGGCCCCTTGGACTCTAGATTTCTGCTAGCTCAAAGTCATTTACAATACATTGATCTGAGGTGAGGGTACTCATGCTAATCAGATCCCTCTTTTTGCAAATCACAAGAGAAGATTGTGTGCAGGACTGGAAAAGACAGTTTGATTTTATAACTCTGAATAACAGTATATTCTTATCATGAATCTATGCTAGCTTCAAAGTATTTCTTTTATAACTCCAACAGGCCCACATGAGGGACTTTCACATATGTTGAGTTTTCCAGGAGAAAACCTGGCTGCATTTGGATCTACCATTGTGTAGATAACCCTGAAAGGTCAAGGGAGCCCTGCTAGTTTGCCCCTGAGCAAGTGAACATGACTCTCAGTAATACAAAAGGCAGAGCATGCAATATTACTCTGGAATAGATATGGAACTTGTGGAAGTTTGGAGATACCTCTGACTGCATGTTGTTCATGGTTAAGAAATTATTATGCTATTTCCTCATGTATTAAATCCTGAGTTGCCTTTGTTTTCAAGTGTGATTTCCCCCATCTCCACAAGTACCTCGGAGTAGGATCCGGGAGGCCCTGGCAATTAGCATTTGTTTAGACCTGGGAAAGGTGTGTTTACCTGGAGACCTACATATGAGTGCTTGTTTTTGTCTTTGAAAAGCCTTTGTGGGCAGGGATTGGGTTTTTGGCACCTTGGAAGTAAGAAAACTTGCCTTTGGACAAGAAGCATCATCTTGGTTTTGGATCCAGACCTGAGCACATGGTTTGGGTCCAGCCAGGAATGGAAGTCTGGGGTTCTCCTGATCTTGGGTTGTATTAGCAGAGTTTAATTATTGGCGATAAGTAAAAGTCTTTGGAACTGTGCAGAATTTGTGAATTTTGTCTGTCCACCACCGCCTCTTGAAATAAAAGGGAACTCATTCCCTTCCTGACTGTCGGGGTCTCCAGCACCCCCGGCAAGAAGTGTCTGCCATAGAGGCACCTGTGGTGGTGGGGCAGTGGAGCAGGCAGGAGGGATCCTGGGGACCCTGGTGTTGAGCGATGTGCACTGGTGAAGTGATGCCAGGTGGGCCTCACGGGTGGCTTATGTGAGGCCGGAATGGGAGAGAGATGGTCGCTTTCTCCCCAGCCACCTCTGCCGCCCAGGACCTGCTGGGCAGGCAGTGGAGACAGTGGAGGACTGATGAAAGGCAAGTCAGCCCCAGGCCTTCTCAGGGTTTCCCCAGGGTTCTTGTCTTCCTCGCAGATAAAGAATTTTCAGGAGTAGATGAGCAGTGAAGTAAAACAGATTTTTATTATGGAGGTTTTAGGAAGGGGAAGGAGGAGGAAAGTGAGAGACAGAGTACACATCTCAAGAGGGGAGATGCGGGCACCACATGTGCTCGGCCACGTGGGCTCAAGTGGCACCTGGGCTCAGACAGCATGTGTGAGCTGTCCTTTGGTCAGGACAGCTTTTATAGATTTCTCCCCCAAGCTACTCCCACATGGGGCTTCAATCTAGGTTTCTAGAGCCATTGCTAATGGGAGTAGACTTTGGGAGTGGTCTTTGAAAATCTCCTTTTTTCTTGACCTCTGTTCCTGCTGGGTCTTCTGTAGGAAGATTAATGTAGCTGGATTAAGGGCTGGGCAGAGAATGGTTGATCCAGTACCCTCAGGGTTTATTGTTGATGAAGGTCTCATCAAGTCTTGGTTTCTGGTTCCAAAAGGTGACTTTGGACAGCCTTTGGGCAATTCATTGCCATGTGGGCCCCCTGTCTGTCTGCCTATGTCACAGGGATGGCATCTGAGCATCTTATGACTGAGACTGGACATGAACAACTTTGTAACTGTGTAGCTCAAGGTGATTCCATTGTTTTTGAAGAAAGGGTGAGAGCAAGTACAGAGCATGCACTGTAGGCTAAGAGACCTCCCACCCTCCCTTTCTGAACACCCTGGACTTTTGTGGCAAGATGCTTGGTGAATTCAGTGTCATGTTTGAAAGCTGCTCACTTGTTAAGGGGTGTCATTCACTCTAGTCATCTCTCGACTCCAAGGAGCTCAGCTGAGCAGACAGACAGGGCTCTACCTTCTTCATGTTGATTCTCATAGACAAATGCGTTTCTAGGGAGGGGGCTGCAGGAGACCCCAGTTGAAGGTAAAGCCTGGCTTCTCAACCAGAAGGTCATGCTCATAAGACTCCGTAAGGAAGGACCCATGGTTGAGGGATGTCTGGAGATCCTTCTTAAGCAATTTTCTCATGTCTTTTTGTTTGTTTGTTTGGCTCTTTTGAGTAACACCTGACAATGCTCAAGGGTTATTCCTGGCTCTGCACTCAGTAATTAATACTGGTGGGTTGTCCACACGGGGAACCATATGGGATATCAGGGATCAAGCCCAGGTCAGCTATGTGCAAGGCAAATCTCCCTGCTGTAAGATCTCTCTGGCCCGTTGAGTATCCTATTTCTACTTTCATCAGAAACACTTGCATTTTCTTTTTCTTGGCTTTTTGTTTCTGTGCAGTGCTCTCTGAATTTTCACCCTGTTCTCCCTCTACCAGAAAACCCATGTCGCAGGTGGCACTTTGGCAGTTAGTGCTAACTGCATCTTTCCCATGGCCTTATACTAGAGGAGTCAACGAGGTGTTACTCCGCCCCATCCCCATCTTCTGTCCTTTCTCCTTTTCCAGAAAGTCTCCCATCTATGTCTGAGGCCAGGTGGGGTTGCCGGAATCTTCCTGCTTCTTGCTGCAAAAGTCGACCATTTAGATGCTTTTCTCTTCCTTTCTTGGCATTGTGGAATTGCCTCAGGAGTCAAACTGGGTTAAACAGGTATGTCTGTTGGGGCTGTGAGTGGGGATCTAATCACGAAAGATCACGACCGGGGGCAAGTTGCAGGGGAGAGGTCTGTCTGGAGCTGAGAGAAGCTGTGTGGACACTGCAGGCAGGAAGGGCATCTGAGGATGCCAGCTGGGCCTGTGTCCTGTTTGCAGCCAGATCAGAGTCCTGCCAGGGAAATTGTCTATGGGTCTAGCAGTTTACAACTAATATTTAAAACCACGATTTATTTAATTTATTTAATTTTAATTTTTTTAAGTACACGAATGCAGTCAGGAGGCTAGGATGATGCTGTCCTTGTACACAACAAGCAGTAAAATGCAGGCATGAATACGTCTTGCATCTGCAAGGTGGTAGCGTGGGTCTTTCTGGTCACCCTCCAGCAGGACTGCGCACATTTCTCCAATGGCATTTAGTGGGTGGTCAGCCATGGCTTCTCATCTGTTGTCTTGCTTTGTTCATTTGGTGGGATACATGGTCCTGTGGTGCTCAGGGGTTATTCCTGGCTCTGTGCTCAGGGAACCATACACAGTGTTGGGTATTGAATTAGGTCCAGCCACATGCCATGGGAAGCAAGTTCCTTACCCCTCTACTCCCCTGACCCTCATTCATTGTCTTGTTTCTGAGAAAACTCGGTGGTTGGAAGAATGAATTGCCCTTTCTTTGAGGTCAGGGCTTTGTTTTGGTGCTTTTTTTCAAAGTCTTATTTTTCAGCCACATGAGTTGTTCTGTGAACTTCTCAGTGCCTTTAAGAAACAGCTAAACGGTTTCCCAGCCAGTAGCATTTCATGTAATCAGCAGTGGATGTGTGTTCCAGTTGCTCCACAGCTTTGCACACATGTGATATCATCAGTCCATTTGTACTTCCAATTTGAAAGCAACATCTAATCATGGCTTTAATGGAATTAAGCAATTAATTAATTAATTAACTGATTGATTAATGTGTTCACTTATCAACCAAAGGTCTTCTTTTGTGTCTGTTTAAATCCCTTAGGTTTAAATTTATACATATATGTATGTATGTCCATATGTATATATGTCCACTTGTATATATGTCCATATGTATATGTGTCATATGTGTGTATATATACATATATATGTATCTACACACATACATATATATGCATATATATACACACACATATATATGTCATATATGTATATATATGACAGTTTTTACATATTCTACATTCAATTTCTCTCAGGTAGATTTTCAAAATTTTTTTTCTCAATGTTTGTGTGGCTAGATGAATTTTTCCATTTCACTAGACGAATCCTTCAAAAGAGGAAAATCCATAATCTTTTAATATTAATTACTTTCCATTTATAAGTTTGATTAAATCTAATTTTCTTCCATATGTTCTAGTTTTTTTTTTGGTTTTTTTGGGGGAAGGGTCACACCTAGCAATGCTCAGGGGTTACTCCTGGCTCTTAGCTCAGGAATTACTCCTGGCAGTGCTTGGGGACCACATGGGATGCCAGGGATCGAACCCTGGTTGGCCGCATGCAAAACAAATGCCTATCCACTGTACTATTGCTCCGGCCCTCCATGTGTTCTAGTTTTGTTGCCTACCTAAGTAATCTTTGTCTATGATAAAAAGATTATCTCTGTTCGTACTTCCCGAAGAACTATTTTAAATTTTTTATTTAGGTTTATAATGCATTTTTAATTAAATTCTTTTATATAAAGCATGCTGAAAGTCTACAAGGATTATGAAGAGCACTGGAAAGGAATGACCATATTAATATAAAAACCTATTTACTATGTTGATTTCTTACTTGAAGCACAAATAATAATAGTGTAGTACAGTGTTTAAAATACAGGTAGACATAACATTTCTGCAACAACCTAAAGAAAATTCTTTTATTCAGGGATAAATTGAAATAAAACCTAAACTTCTCATCCAACACATGACGTCTACATGCAGATTGACTTTTTAGAGAAAGAACTGTGAATCTTAATGAAACTGTTTAATAATAATATAGAGAATTATAAAAAAAGTAGTAAAAGAGCAGAAAACAGCAGGGAAAAAGGAAAGGGAAAAATATCTGAGACTAGATGGAATAGATGGAAAACAGACACACAGGCAGCTAAAATCCCAATGACCGTGGTGATCACATCAAATGTGAACTCCAATGTCATGTAAAACCCAATTTTTTATGCATATATTTTTAATTAATATTGCTGAATCATTGACAAATAAGTTAAATAGGTACTTTGGTTGGTTATTTGTGTCAGTAATCAGGGGCTACTCCTGTCTGTGCTCAGGGCCCAAGCAGTGCAGGGGTTAAGCCAAACCTCAAAGCATGTTTGACCCTAGCCCTTTGACCTCTTCTGTTGCAGGACTCCTAAGGGCCGCTGCATCTGCTCTGGATTGCCTCCCGCAAATCACTCCGTAGATAAGGGGGTAGTCTAAATGTGGCAGTTTATCCGACCATGTATGCTGTACTAGCTGGTATAAATATTCTCCCATGCTATCACAATCATCGTGGGACTAGCTAGATCTTACCAGCATATTAGCCTGGCCACGTAAGGACACCTAAGTAATTAGACCAGAGAGAAATGCTGTTTGCTTCCAAACAAACAAGCATGGCTCCCTGATAAAATATAAAACTACAATGAAATAGAGGAGACTTGTGAAGGCTTGGAGAAATATTTAACTGGCATTGGTGTTGGTCTTTGGTACAGTGACATGCCATCTCAGAAACTCCCTTCTCTACATTTCAAAGGCATTCCGGCTCAAAACATTAGCACAGTAAAGGCCCTAGGTGAGATGCAGGGAGGGACTACCTAAGGGCATTGGACCCTCCCTGCTTTCCATAACAATGGGAGGAAGGTCTGAGTTGGGGGGTATAAACTAGCCAGTTCCCGCTCTCCCGGGCTTCTTCTTCCCGGTGGGATCTTGCCTTGTAAGCGTTTATTCCCTTTGGAAGCTTTACACGTGGTGGTCGCCATCTTGGCCTACACGTGGCTGGGGTTCTAGCCTGGAATCCTAAGCATCGGGTTTTTCCTTTTGCTGATTTGTATGCCTGAACCTGTGATAAGTAAAGCCTTTTAAAACCGCATTGGATTCCTGAGTGTCCATCCATTCCTCGCCGGCTTCGGAGGTAGAAGGGAACTCGCTTCCCAGCACTGTCGGGGACCCCGGCAGAGCGCCCGACACTCTTCCACAGCCCTCATATAGTATTTTATTTATTTGTTTATTTATTTATTTATTTTATAATTTATTGTACCACTGTGAGATATGCAATTATGAAGATGTTCATGTTTGAAAATCTGATTTTGAAGACCCACCAATAGGAAGGTTGTGGATTTATTGGGTAAATCTAGTACTTACTCAATGGATGTGGTTGCTCTCTATCCTTAAACTAGGCCTTAGCCTGGATTTACTTATATTTCCTTATTTTGGCTCTAAACACATAGGACACACACAAAATTTCAAATCAACACCAAACTGATTCTAATTGTGCAGAAACATGGGGAGTTGGAAGGCATTTTTAATAGCCTCCCATTTGAAAGCGAAACAGCAACACAGTGAGCACATGGCTGGGAATCCAGTAGCAGAACAGCTGCTTCATTTGTCTGTGATGCTGACTGGCAGGGAATTGGAATGGGGATGGTTCCATTCAGACTTTTACAGCTGTGAAGACTATTACATCAGAGCAGCGGTACCATCCCAGCAGCCGGGAGATGTCAACGTCTGTTCCTGTGCTCTAACAGTGTCTAAATAACCCATCAGCAAATATTTCTTGAACTCTTTCCAGGTAAACATCACAGTGTTATACACTTTAATAGTCCCTTACTTCAGGGCCCAAGGATGGGTAACGAATTGCTGTAGCTTCAACCAAAGGGAACGTCTCATAAGTAGAGAAGGTAGAATTTGTGCCTATGTTCTGTGCGGATTGATTACTCTGCAGATGATCATGCTCATCAAACAGAGGTTTAAAAGGGCCCACAGAAACCATGGCAATGTTCCCCATGTGCAAAACATGTAAGGTTATTTCTGTAGACCTCACTTTACAAGTCCTGACACAGTCTAAAAGAATAAGGAGAATAAAAAGTCGCGTGGGCTCCGAATGCTGAGGAAAGGTGTACAATTACTGAGTGAACCACCTACTTGAGCTGGCTCTTGTCAGACGTGATGGGCCCTATTTGGTATTTAATTATATCTGAGAAGACCCTGGTGTGTTTGGAGCAAAAGTAATTGAGCACATAATTTAACTACGTGAATATTTTCAGTTCAAAAACGACAAGGAGACATTTCCAATGTGGGAGACATAAGTTTAATTTTTTAAGACAAAAATATCCCATAATTTAAGCAAGAAATACAAGTATGGTAGAAAACATGAATAGTCCCTCCTGAGTAGTCCTCTCTTAAAACCTTAAAGATGTTCATCTACTACCTCTACATCCAGAGGACACCATTGCTCATTGTTTGTTTTTTTTTTTTATTGAATCACTGTTAGATAGTTACAAGATTGTTCATGATTTTGTTTCAGTCATGCAATGTTCCAACACCTTTCCCTTGACAATTTCCTATCACCACTGTCCCCAGTTTCCCTCCAACAACCCTCTTAAAAAAAAACACCTTTTCAACACTTATACCTTTTGCCCTCTGTGCTCCAAAATTGGGAGAATAAATACCTTAATGTTTAGTGATTGATTTTCTTTGCATCTATGTGTTCATGTGTGTGCAGGATTTTTTAAAAGGAGAACTGACATATGTAGCAAATTAAGTTAGCCTCAGGGCAGCCACAGGGGCTGTGGTGGATTTCCGGCTCCCAGTGATGAGAAGACAGGGGGCTGAGCTGTCAGGAGGGGGAGCGGGGAGGCTATAGGAAGTGTTGCCCCTCTCTCCCTGGGCCCTGTTGAAGGGCCTGCTCTCCATTTCTGTTTAATTACAGTCACAGGAAGGTGGGGGGTTGGCTGTCCCAGGATGAATGGTTGGGAAGTTAAATCAGTGCTGTTTGTTTAGTCTCTCCTACAGGAAAGATGTGATGATAAATTGCAGCATTATTCACTCTAGCCAACTTCTGGAAACCACCTAAGTGCTCTTTCATAGATGATTGGATAAAGCAGATGGGGTGAATATAGACATAATGGAATAGTGCTCTGTTATAAGGGGGATAAAAGATTAAGTCCTGCCATTTTCAACCATGTGGGTGGGACCCAGTGGATATCAAGCTTAAGTCAAACAAGCTGGGTGGAGAAAGTCAAACAGCAGATGATTTCACTCACACAGTAGACAGAGAAAACAAACACATATAAGGACTAAATAAAACAAAACAGCTTTCTAGACTAGAAAACCAAATTAGTGCTTCTCAGAAGCAAAAGTGGGTGAATAAAGTGGGATAAAAGGACCAAGTGTATGGTCAGGAGTAGAATGGGACTTTCAGAGGTAGATTTAATGTCTCCTATATAGATGTTGCCTTAAAAGCATGTAAGTAAACTGGTCACTGCTGTGAGAAACCTCTGAACTTAGAACTGAAAGTAGCCTCTGAGTTTGGCCAGTGTGGCCCAACCCCCAAAAAAACTCTGGGGGAAAACTAAAAAGGGAGGGCAAGGGGTGGCAGGGGAGGGGTGGAAATGGAAGGGGATGGGAAGGGTGCAGTAGAAGACTTGAGTCTCTGACCTGGTGGATTTCTTAGGTGGGAGGAGCCAAAATAGGAACATTTATCTAGCAAGAACAGGATGGGGAGGGGGGGGGGAGGAAGGAAGACCTTCCCAGCTTGATTCCCATAATGCTCCTTGGCTGCTGACTCTTCTGCACACTAAGACTTGTCACCTAACATTCCCAGCATGCCCTGGTCCAACTCTTGTGTATCAAAGTAAGCCATCAACTAACGTTCCCAGCATGCCCTGGTCCTCTGTGCTGTGTGTGTGTGTGTGTGTGTGTGTGTGTGTGTGTGTGTGTGTGTGTGTGTGTGTGTGTGTGTGTGTGTGTGTGTGCATATTTCCAGATAGGACAGTGATCACACCTCCTGGGTGAGAGGCTGGGCTGCCTTACCTGTTTTCATTTGGTCATTGCCCAACACAAACGCCCTTGGATGTAGGGATGATGACTTCCTTCTCACAGACTGGAACTGAGGCCCAGAAAGCTTGCACAAGTTCACATAGCAAACAATGGATGAAGCCAAGAGTTGCACACAGGGTCCCTGACACAGAAAACTGACATCCATGTAAGTCCCTGCCTGTCCCACAGCTGGGTTCCACTTAGAGCACGGCAGAGATTTCTACTCTACTTCCAGTTTTACTGTTACTCAAACAACTAATACTACCTCACTCAATGACTAATAAGGCAATCAAAGATACTTTATTAAAGTGAACGTAAATAGGCTTTGTTTAATTAAGTTGTGACATTTATGCTTTTCTTTTTTAGTTCGACGGATACACCCAGCTGTGCTCAAGGGTTTCTCCTTCCTAGCTCTGCACTTTGGAATCTCTCCTGGAGGGGCTTCAGGGAAACCATATGTGGTGCTGAGACTTAAACCTGTATGGGCAAGTGCAACGCAAGAACTCTGCCTGCTACTGTCTCTCCCATCCAGCATTTATAGTTTTAAACTATTCTAATGCAATAACATTATTGCAAATCTGATGTGTCTCTCTTCTTTGCCTTTTATTTAGTCTTTTTCTTATTGCTTTAGGGTCCCACCCAGCTCAGTGCTTAGGCATTGCTCCTGGTGGAATGAGGGATCATGGAGTGCTCGAGAAAACTGGGCCTTCTGCATGCAAAGCACGCCCTGTGGCCCCTTGAGCTATCTCCCCAGTCCTAGTCAGTCATTTTAAATTAAAGTCATACCATATGAAATTTTCATATCATACATTTTGCCCTCCACCCACCCAGAAGCAGAAGCAAGGTCTAGAGCAATAGCACAGCAAATAGGTTATTGCCTTGTATGTGGCCAACCCAGATCTCCAGCACCCCATATGATCTTCTCAGCCCGCCAGGAGTGATCTCTGAGCACTAAGCCACGAGTAAGCCCTAAGCACAGCCAGGTTTGGCCCAAACACAACAGCGCAAAAGCTAAAAACAAAACAAAAAACCCCAAACAAAAACCAATGAAAATATAGAAATGTAGTATTTATATAAATTGTTATGTTCTTAGTCATTCTCTTTACTATTAGTTTATCAATGGTTAGAATGATTAGAATGATTAGAGGGGAAAACTGCTGTAACTGCATTACTGCATTCAGGAAACAAGCACTCTCTTGATAATGTCGGATATTACCCAATTAACAGAAAACCAGCTGTTTACACAATTCTGTCATATGTCATCAATCACAAAGCATAGTTGTTATTCGCTTATTATTTTTACATGATTAGAGATAATCATACCTACACCATTATTTCTGAGCTTGTGTTGCAGGAATACACTCTATATCATTAATATTTGCAAATGATCCAGAGAGTTTGCTACATTTTCCAATCGCTCACTCTGGGATTGCACACAATCCTATCATCTCTTAATTATGATTATCACTTCCATTCCAATTCCTATATCTCATTAGTGTAAACGAAGATTCCCCTTGATACTTTTTCAAATTCTGAAGGTGCTATAATGTGCTTGATTCTCTGAGAAAGTATCTAATGGGGTGAGCAGAACTCCAGGGAGGGACAGTGGTGGAGGGTGGCTACCTTGAGCAGTGCAGACTTCTGGACCAGGAGATCTTTGAATAATATGCTGCCACAGGTCTTGCTGAGGTCAGAGAACACTCATGCCAGAGGGAACAGCCCAGACAAAGTGTTACAGGTTATAGGTTGAAGGTTAGGTGTGCTGGCTGCTGGGCCTCTCTGGAAAGGAATCTGCCCACCCTCATTCTGAGAAGGTATCAGGATTTTCAGCCCAGAGGTAGATCTACTGTATTCAGTGGTGTGGCGACTCACCCAACTCCAAATGGATTCTGGATGGGGATTCAAAAGCAGATGAGCAGTAAAGAAGTTGTGGTAATTACACACAATGAAATCCTGCTCAGTTATGAGATGAACTCTTTTGTTGCAATATATAAATGGAACTGGAAGGGATTATGAAAAGTAAATAAGGGAGAAGGTGAAAGACAAATTGGCAGATGATTTCTTGCATATGTGGTATATAATGAAGCAAAGCAAGTAAATAGACAATGTATGAAAACATTCTAACCAGAACATTAAATTTACCAAGGCTAGGGACCATGAAAGGGATATTGGCACCTGATCATGGACTGGTATGGCACTATTGTACTCCTAAAAAAAAATTATACTCTTGAAAATCATCATACCTCAAATTTGAAAAGCAAAAAAATGTTACAAAAACACCCAGGGGAACAAATTTCTTATTTATTTATTTATTTATCTATCTATCTATCTATTTATTTATTTATTTATTTATTTATTTATTTATTTTTGCTTTTTTGGGTCACACCCGGCAATTCTCAGGGGGTTACTCCTGACTATGAACTCAAGAATTACTCCTGGCGGTGCTCAGGGGACCATATGGGCATATGGGATGCCGGGATCGAACCCCGGCAAGGCAAACACCCTACCCGCTGGATTATCTCTCCGGCCCCAGATTTCTTATCATTTTGTTGTTTTTTGTTCACATAAGTGATGCTCAGGGGTTACCTCCTGGTGGTTCTTGGGGACCCATATGGGATGCCTGGGATTGGACCTGAATTAGCCTCATTCAATACACTACCCACTGTACTGTCCCTCTGGTTCTGTTCATTAATTATTTTTATGTTGAAGTTCATTGGCTATTTTTTGAGTCTATGCCTTTCAGAGAACCTGATTATGGAATAAGTTTGCTGTTAATTTGAAAACAATCCAATAAGAATATGAATATTAATGTATGTATATGATTTATATGTGTATGTTGTGTGTGTGAGAAAGAGAGAGAGAGAGAGAGAGAGAGAGAGAGAGAGAGAGAGAGAGAGAGACCATAATTTGATGCACTTTGATGGATGCTGAAAGGAGTGTGATTTTCCTATAGCTGCTGTAATAAATTGCCACAGGCTTGGTGACTTGTAACAACACGTTTTTATTTCCCTAAAGCGAGTCCCAGAGGCCAACAATCCAAAATCAGTTTCAGTGGGCTGAAGCCAAGGTGTTTGCAGCTCTGGAGGAGAGCCTGTCTTTGACTTTTTTTTTTTTTTTTTTTTTTTGCCAGCATTGTAGCAGCATTCCCTGGAATCTTGGTTTGGGATTGTGTAAGGATTGCAACCTTCACAACCCCCACCCCCAAGGCAGCAGCACGGGATCTGGGCTCAACTCTTTCTAAGTCAAATCTCTTCTGCCTCCCTCATCCAAGGATGCTGGTTATTACATAATAAAGTCTGTCTGGATAGTTGAGGATAATAACCACTCAGGAGCCTTCACTTTATCTCACCATATGAACATTCACAGGTTCCATTCACATGGATTTCAGATATTTTTTTTGGGGGCTATAATTCACACCCCCCATAGTGACTGGGTTTATTATTATTATTTTTTAAATTCTAATCTCTACTATAGATTTGAAATATATCAAATTAAAAAGTAAAAATTTGGGGCCGGAGCAATAGCACAACATTTGCCTTGCATGCAGCCGACCTGGGTTGGATCTCAGCATCCCATATGGTCCCCCAAGCACCGCCAGGAGTAATTCCTGAGCAAAGAGCCAGAAGTAACCCCTGAGCATTGCCGGGTGTGACCCAAAAAGCAATAAATAAACAAATAAATAAATAAACAAACAAACAAATAAATAAAAAAGTAAAAAGTTACTTTGTGTAGGCAGAGTAGCTGTGAAACAGCACAGTGTTGGATAAACTCTCAGTACCTAAATCTTTGCTGCTCTGGAACACAGGATGAACTGCAGAATAACTTGGGGAGTTACTGATCTAAAAGAATGTTTTCTTTCTAAAGGCTTATTTCACTCATGGAAGCATTCCACCAGGATGTCTACAGACCCGGGGGCCTGGTATTTCCATGATTGAAGGAGAGATGGTGTTAGCAGACACTTGTGTGGACGCTAACGACCAAGTTTCTGTCGAGTGGAAACTGGTGCTCTCCACGCATTTCCAAAAAGACAGACTCTCAGGGCATAGCCAGCCTCAAGGAAGTGTAAAACTTCCCTTTTGTGAGCTTTCTTGTCACTTTTGCTAATGTCCCTATCTTTTCCTCATGCAGTTTTAACTCTAAATCTGCTCCTCTTTCAGAATGCTGCAGTTAAAATTCAAATATGCAAAAAAAATTCAAAAACTCTAAAAAATACAAAAGAGAAAAGTTCTACAGGATAGATACACACTGACAATAAGTTCCAGTGCAATTTCTTTTGGATGACAATATCTGATCATGTGCTAGAATTTCGTACCAAGTTTGGATTTTATAAAAATACATGCTTCTATTTTTACTCCATTGAGTTTTCCTTGGGGTATTGTTCCCAAGTAGTGCTCAAGGGGACCTACTGGGATTCTCAGACATCTTAGCTGGCAGTTCAATGCCAGGGCCCAAGGATGTGCTGCTGTTTGGTCCCTGTAGTGCAGGAGTACCTGGTCCGCTTCAGTGGTACTTGGGGCTCCAGGGTCATACCAGGGGGACCGTATGGTGCAGGTAATGTCGAACCTGAGTTGGGCACACGCTATGCATGCACCTTAACTGCTGTATTATTCCCCAGCCCTTTACTGTAGTTTTAAACCATGGAAAATTACTCTCTCGATGGAACTAAGAGGCGACCTTTCTGTTAAAACCATTTCTCACTGGTAACTGAGATACTACTGAATTTCAGGCCGCAGTGTCAAGGCCACAAGTAAAGATCTAATTTTTCAGATCTTTTTAGATCTAATTTTAGAACTAATTTTTTTACCCTCATGGCTTAGTCTTGCTCTTTCAATTTTTGTAGTTGGCAATGCAAAGTAAGAACTTTAGCCTATTTACTTATAGTTAGAAATAACTCATTGTGCTAAGTGCAAAAGAACCTCTGAAGGTTATGAAAAATCCAATTCCATGTAAAATCTTCTATTTTCACTTAAAGGAGAAGTAAGAATTGCTCTTTCCAACCCTGTGTCAGTGGAATGATACCTTTATTATGTGAGTCATAATTCTCAACACTGTTTATTGTGACAGATCCATCATTACTGAAGATGCCACCTACCTCTTTCCACCTGTGACTCCTCATATGGGATCTTTTCTTCTTTTTATTTTATTTTTTCTTTATTAAACCCCCATGATTTATAAATTTCTCCACAGTACAGTTGTCACAGCATTCATTGTTCAATATCAGTCCCACCACCAGTGTGCCCCTACCGCCACCAAAGGGAACCACTGCTTACCCTCTCCCTATCCCCACACCAACTCTCCCTGCTGGCTGCAACCACATTGATCATTGCAACATCTATATGGGAAAGGTCCTGGCAAAGACCTGACCCTTAACTGCCTGTTATGTTAGCATGGTTTGCACACGTGAAGCGGTCGCAGCTGCAGGAAGGAGCTGTATCAGTTGTGCCTCTGGTTATTTTCCCCAGAGAGTTACTGAACAGTCCTGGTTCTGAATCGGTGGTGAACGGCATCTGCGAAGCTCACAGGCACACCCACTGGGGCATTAGAGATGTGGAGGGATGAGAGGAGGGGCCTTATCCCCTCTCCAAGCTAGGCTGGCATGTCCACAGCAACCTGAGTGATTACTGATCCCTAATGCTGTCGTGAAACTGGCCAGGGACAGCCAGTTTTTCCCTCTCATTGCTCCATGGGCAGCTCGCCATAGGAAGGAGGTCCCTGGAGAATGACCAGAGGCACAACTGATCAGTCCTGGTCATGGTTGGTGGTGAATGGCTTCTGTAGATCTTCTCCTCTAAGTTAATTTCCCATGGTGAGGTAACATTTCCAGATGGGCAGGAGAACAATTAAATTTTGAGGACCGAGGGAGCAGCTTCATTTTTCCTTCTACTCTCCTACCTTTTCTATTGAGGCTTTATAAATTAGGCCAATGAAAGGAAGAACCAGGGAAAAATGGGCATAAGTGCATTAGCACTTGCATTGTAATTGTGGGAAAAGCCAAATATGGATTCCTCAAAGAGGTGGTTGGAATCTGGGCTCATAGAGTCTTAACAAGAAACAGCATAATTTTATAAATGTAATAGGCAAAGCAAAGGGATCTAATTTTCTGTTATAAAACTGTGGGAAAGACAAACCTATGGGAACTAGTGGTAAACAAAGGGTTAATTGAGCAAAGTGCATTATATAGATTCTTCTGAAATTATTCTAGGCCTGGTAAGATGTCGCCAGGCAAGTTATATAGGGGAAGGTAACAGCTCTAAATATTTATACCCAGCCTTAAAGCACATTGGAAAAGAACAAGGATGTTTTCCTGAATAGATTTCAGCTTATATTTCTTCAGCTTCATAAAAACATCCTCTTGCCAAGTAGCATATTTTGGGGTGGCATATCTCATTTCTTTACTTCTTTATTAGAGACTTGTGTTTGGGAGCAATAGTAAATAGGTAAAGTCACATGCCCTGCACATGTCTGGCCACCTTCGATCCCTGGTATCTCCAAGCCTCGGGGTTACAGGAATGATTCCTGAGCACAGAGAAGGCATAAGTCCTGAGCCATGCTGAACAGAAGAAAAAAAAAACCCAAACAGAAACTTGTGTTTGGCGTGAATGTTCACATTATTTGCTACTTACATGCCACTTTAAATTCAGGCTTTTAAAATTAATACAAGGACATAGAAATTATTTTCAAGCTTGGAATGACTTGTGTAGAGTGAGATGAAGTACTTACCATTATACATTGCCATCATGCATTTAAAACTTTTCAAAACCTTAATAGTCAGTGGGAAGAGAGAGATGAAGAAACCAGAGTGTCTACCACAGAGTCAGGCTGGGGAATGGGGGTATGGGGGTGCCAGATGGGTAAAGGGACACATTGGTGGTGGGAAATGTGTACTGGTTGGAACATTGTGTGGCGGAAACTCGATCACAAACAGTCTTCTAACTGTATGGCACAGTGACTAGGTAAAATAAATTAAAACATGAAAAAATGAAACTTTTTCCATTCTTACTCTCTTGATTTGGTTCTCATGGGATTAATTACATAACATGGGGCCCAAATGATTCTGTTCTGAACTTTCCATGTACTTCTCTTCCTACTACCCTTTTCTTGGCTGCTGACACCTCTGAGAAAGAATCCCTTTTTCCTTAAAAGAGTCTTAATTGATAGCTGGACTAAAAGGCTGGTGACAGAGAAGAGAAGGACCCTGAGAGTGGGTTTTGGTTATAGGGAGTTAGTTTCTGCAAGATGGCTAAGCAGACACAGAAGAGCTGGAGGAATGAAAAGGCTTTTGAGAAGTCTGCATTGGCGTCTGCACTGATGGCCTTAATGTTTTAAAAAAAAAGAGCCAATAACTACATTTCTGAGATCTGTTATGCTCTCTAATTCTCATCCAAGCAGAGACTATGGTCATGAACTTTAACTTCCTTCCCACCATCAGTTTCATCCCAGTACCTTCAACTTTAACCCACTAGCTTCCCACCATCCATTTATTAAAGAGCTTTATTATCTCTGTCTGAAATTGTGGTAGGGTTTTGTGAGTTATGCAAGCCAAAACACGAACAGTTTTATAGAATCACATGCAAACAACTTCAGTTTCTATCTATGTCAATGTACGTCAGAAAAAGATTACCAGGAATGAACTTGAGT
The DNA here is from genome assembly GCA_021461705.1 of Cryptotis parvus. Taxonomy (NCBI): domain Eukaryota; kingdom Metazoa; phylum Chordata; class Mammalia; order Eulipotyphla; family Soricidae; genus Cryptotis; species Cryptotis parvus. The sequence goes on along the minus strand of JAJIBD010032786.1, from coordinate 25,678 downwards.
TAAATCTTCACTGCAGCTAGGGAGAACACACTGAACTGGATGACCTCAGCAAGATAGCTAGAACTTTGCAATAGAAACTTGGTCCTTGTTGAGTAATTGGAGGGTAATGTACATGGAAGTGGGAATTTGTTTCAGATTGGAAAAGATTAGTAGGAACGTGGGATGGGGATTCCATGCTTGGGAATCTTGTTATATTTTATAGGGGAAGTGAGTAGGAATAACAGTCATTCCTTTTTGATCCACAGAGGGGATGTTTGGAATTTTTTTTTGTGTGAGTAACATAATAACCTTGTTTTTTAATCTTTACTCAGACAAAACTGTGGTGTGGCCTTGTAAGGTTTTATTTTATCATGCTCAAGTAAGGATATCTGAAGCTGGGTGTCTGGGGATTACATAAGAGATTATTTATATTCATCCAAGAGATAATTTGATTAGTTATGAGGACCAAACCAGCTTTTGAATGTTATATAGGCTCTGTGTGTGTGTATGTGTGTGCTTATGCGTGTGCACACTCTGACACGTGTGTACATTCTTCCTCAGTGCTTCTTTTTTTTTCCCCATACAGTCCCCTTCAGTGCTTCTTTTGGTCAGGGACAGATGAGCTCACACCAGAAGAAATCAATCTCTAAAATCTAGATCTTCAATATTGCCAAGATTTTGTTTATTGACTTCAGTAGAATTTCAGTAAACAGTCCAGTGATCTGGTAATCGTCTTTCTTCTTGTTGTAAGGCAAGTTTTCAAATCTTTAGCTGTGACCATTCAGTAGCATTTACATTTATGCACAGAGCTGTGTCTTAAACAAGGTGATCACAGAGGCAAAGTCAACAAAAACAAATGGGTCCACATCAAATTAAAAATTCCCTACACAGCAAAAGAAACTTAAGCTTTTGAGTTTGAGTTTCTCAAATAAACGCAAATAAAAAGTCATCATGCTGAATAGGAGAAAATATTTGCACACAATGCATCCAATAAAGAGTTGATATTCAAAGATCTATAAAGCACCCATAAAGTTTAACAACAAAAAGATCCGATGACCCCCCCATCTGCAAATAGGGGAGGGAGAAGAACACTTTCTCAGAGGAGAGTGTGAGTAGTCAATAGGCATAGGGAAAAGTTCTCATCTTCTCTCATGATTCATTGTATCACTGTCTTCCCCATTCATCATCGATTTGCTCGGCGGGCACCAGTAACATCTCCATATGTCCTGTCTCATGCAAGTAGAGCCAAAGGGCACCTGCTTGCTCCAGGAACATAAAGAGCCTCAAACCATTCCATCAGGTCATGGGAATGAGGTCTATAATTGTTACTGGTATTTGGCATATCAAGTGCGACACGGGTAGCTTGCCAGGCTCTGCATTTATTGATGAACCACGAGGCCACAAAGCAGTCGTGCAAGCCGGGCTGTGATCAGCTCTTCTGCTGAGTGGAATTCTGACGAGGGGGAAGTCGGATGTGGAAAATGGAGGCCCTCATGGAGTGGGGGCTAGCCTGGCTTGTTGCGAGGCTATGCTGGCGTGGCGGGCCAGGGCTAGAACCCGCCATCCCTCCCGGGCACTTCGTGAGCGGCTGGGCACAGGGAGAGCCAGTAGCAGCTCTCATGATTAGGGAAGTGAAAATCAAAGCAACACTGAGATATTTTCTCATGCCAGTGGAAATGTCACATATCAAAAAGTTGGGAGCAGCCAGTGGTGGTTATAGTGAGGCAAGAATCCTTACCCACTGCTGGTGGGAATGTTGTTTGGTTCAGTCTTAATGAAAAGCAATATGGAGATCTGTCCAAAAAACAAGCATAGAACTCCCACACGATTCAGTGATACCACTTCTTGGCATCTCTCCCCAAACACAGAAACATTAATTAAAAAGGATAAACACACATCTATGTTCATTGCTGCAATTAGTACAATAGCCAAGATACAGCAATGACCTAAGTGCCCAACTATCGATGAATGGATCAAGATGCTGTGGTCTAAAAAGCACTGTGACGAGAGAACCGAGTCACATAATAGAGTTGAGGGAGGATTGGGAAGGAGAGGCCCTGAAGTCCTTGGGGAAGGCAGTGATACTCTGCCCATAGGTGTGATGTTGGAACTATGTGCTTGCAAAATCATGATTAATAGCCTTGTAAACTACAGAATCTCAATAAAAATGAGAATTTAAAAAAAAATAGATATGTGCTATAAATATTTAACTTTTTAGAGAAGTCTGTAGCATTTTGGTTAGTGGACTATTTATTTTCAGAGGAACTAATACAAACTAGACTGGACAGAATTTTCTTGAAAGATTCCCATTCGTAGCGTTGTGAATATATGACAGGCAGATTGCATCACTCTCTGAGATTCAGGAGACTGGGAGCCGCTGCTTTGCAGAGATTTTGCTTCTGAATTATTTTCTGATTAGCTGGTGCCATATGACACCTGTGGCAAAATTCCCCGATATAAGGAATACATAAAGGGGCAACTAGGCCAGGTTGTTTTCTCAGATAAACACTAAAACACACAGACAGTTAATTCAGTAACATCACCAAGTACATTTCATGAATAGAGTTTATTGAAAAAGCTATGAATTAAATACGTGGGATTCAATCCAGGGTTTGAACCAGGGTCATCTGGTCTACCCACTTGCATGCAAAGATAGTGTTTTTGCTCCTGTCCTCTCCAGCCCCTAAGCCTTTATTTCATTTTCTTGTGGCTGAAGAACCTTAGAGTTCAGTACAGCTTGGAAACAGCGGGCAAACCAGAAAGATTGGAAAGGGGAAATCATGTAGTGTGAACTATGGACTTTCTTTGTTCCTTGGAAAGCTGAGATCACTAATAACGGAGCACTTTCTAATATGGGCCACTCTCTGAGTCAGGCTGCTAATTGGATGGTTGTGGTTCAGCTCAGCACTGAGACAATGCCACCCCATGGCTGAGACTGACACTTTGGAATAAAACTCCGGGGGAGTGACATCACCATCCCCATGAGAATGCTGTGATGATGACCAGTGCCTGCCTTGAGGTGCCAGTGTCATGCCAGTGTTCATTATTCTCATGAACTTTTCAAGTGTCATCAGGTATTGTCTTGCTTTTTAGAAAAAGGCACATTTTAATATTAGTATCAGGCCTAGATTAGGCCTTTTCATAGTCTGTCTTTATGCTTATTGTTAATCGGGTGTTGGTGCTTGGTTTGGAGAAATCTGGACCCATCCAGCCTTCATTTGACCTTAGCTGTAAGCAAATTTTGGCATCAAAGGACCCTAACAGAGCACAGGAAGTTGGCGCAGAGGAGGCAGAGTGTGACTACATCCCATGAGCGTGGGGCATGGCCAAGTGCTTGGGGCCCGACTGGCAGCTCTCTACAGGATCTTTGGATTGTGGCTGAAAATAAAATCACCTAGTTCATGCTCTGTAGATGCTGCATTACTCCAAGCAAACACTGAATTTTATGGTGAACAGGCAGTTATTAGTGAAAAGTGCACCCCTTGACTTGGGTCTGTGCCCATTTCCATACCACGTGTTTCAGATTTGACTTCATATCATTCACATGTGTAAACACATGAATGTAAGTCATAACTTCATGAGAAGTACTAAGGTAAGCCTCAATGTTAATTTGCTAGTGAAAAGAATTTTTCCTTCTTTCCTTCTTCACTCACTCCCTTCCTTCCTTCCTCCATGCCTCTCTTTCCCCCCTTCATCCCTCTCTCCCCCTCCCTCTCTCCCTTCCTTCCTAACTTCTTCCCTCCCTCCCTCCCTCCCTCCCTCCCTCCTCCCTCCCTCCCTCCCCTCCCTCCTTCCCTCCTTCCCTCCTTCTCCTTCCTTCCTTCCTTCCTTCCTTCCTTCCTTCCTTCCTTCCTTCCTTCCTTCCTTCCTTCCTTCCTTCCTTCCTTCCTTCCTTCCCTTCCTTCCTTCCTTCCTTCCTTCCTTCCTTCCTTCCTTCCTTCCTTCCTTCCTTCCTTCCTTCCTTCCTTCCTTCCTTCCTTCCTTCCTTCCTTCCTTCCTTCCTTCCTTCCTTCCTTCCTTTCTTTCTTTCTGCAATGGTGGTTACTAAGTTCTTCAGCTAACAAAGCAAGTAACTTTACCCCTTGCTATATCTCTGGTCCTGAAAGGATCCCCGCCCCCAATTTAAAGAAAAGAGACACACCCAGTGGTGCTAAAGGAGAAAGGAACATGGGGACATTACCGTGATACTTTGCGTGAAGGTGTGTATTTGTTTTGGATGGGGGCTTCCTGAGACACACTCAGCAGTGTTGGGGGTGAGCAAAGGCAGCACCGGCCAGTGAGCTCAGGGCTCAGCGATTGCTAGGTATGTGCTCTGTCACTTACACTCTCACCCTGGGCCACTTACACTCTTGCCCTGGCTCACTTGCACTCTTGCTCCGGGCCTTATATTTTGTTTTAAAACATGTTTGTTTCCCACCTCTTTATTGCTGCATTTGTGGGAATGACTGGGGAGTTGTGTGCTCCTTTAGGGGCCTACCTGTGCTTCTTGCTTATTCAGTGGTGGTGCTCTCACAGGGGCTGTTCATATTCCACTCCTGGCCGATTCTCCTTTCTCCTGGCCAAGGGTTCACACATCTTCATTTGTGCTGCTGTTGGGAGTCCTTCACTTCTTAGTTGCTGTGCTTGAACGTGCCTCTTTGTGCCCCAGAGCCACAAACACTGCTGTGGCCCTGGAGTCCAGACAGGACACCTGCCAGGTGTGTGGGCAGCAGTGGAAATGAAACTCAAGGTCTCTTGAGTTTCATACAAACAAAGCAGATGCTTTTAGCAACCAAGTTATATCATGGGTCCCAGAACCTGTTTTATGGGTCAGGAAGGATGGGGACTCCCAAGTGGGCGTCAAAAGCTTCTGGGACCACTCTTATCCATCCATCCATCCATCCATCCATCCATCCATCCATCCATCCATCCATCCATCCATCCATCCATCCATCCATCCATCCATCCATCCATCCATCCATCCATCCATCCATCCATCCATCCATCCATCCATCCATCCATCCATCCATCCATCCATCCATCCATCCATCTATCTATCTATCTATCTATCTATCTATCTATCTATCTATCTATCTATCTATCTATCTATCTATCTATCTATCTATCTATCTATCTATCTATCTATCTATCTATCTATCATCTGCTTATTTGTTTGTTTATTTATTTATATTGAAACACTATTACAAAACTTTTCAGGACTGAGTTTGGGCCATATAATTTTTAAAAAAATATTTTATTATACCACTGTGAGATATACAGTTACAAAGATGTTCATAAGATGTTCATATTTGGGTTTCAGTCATATAGTGTTCAAACACTCATCCCTCCACCAATGCTCATTTCCCACCACCAATGTCCCTGATTCCCTCCCCCTCCCTAGCCTGCCTCTATGGCAGGTTCTTTATTTCTTCCTCTTTCTGTCTATCTCTTTCTCTTTTCCTTCCCTTCCACGTTGTGGATTACAATACATACATTAAAAGGTTGTCATGTGTATCTTTTTGCCTGTATTTAATGCTCAGTTCTAGTTTGGTAGTCAGCCATATAGTGTTTTAACACCCATCTCTCCACCAGAGTACATTCCCCAACATAATCTGCCTCTGTGGCAGACACTTCTCTCTCTCTCACTCTCTCTCTCTTTCATGTTCACTCTCTCTCCTTTTTGCAATTGCGTTTTGAGATACAGACACTGAAGGGTTATCATGTATATCCCTTTTCCCAATTTCAATACTCAGTTCTAGTCTAGAATTACTATTTTCAACTATTATTGGCAAACTGATCCCTTCCCTATCTTACCTACCCTCCATGCCCCCACACACTTGTGGTAGATTCCCACCAATGACAAGTCCTCCTGGCCCCTGGTTTCCCTGGCCTTAGATATTAGTTTCATACTTTTTGCTTTTTGTTCTTTATATCCCACAAATGAATGTAGTCATTCCATATCTTTTCTCCTTCTGACTCCCTCCACTCAGCATGATACTCTCCATATTCTTCCATATGCATCACCAGGCAGATTTCATGACTTCATTTTCCCTGGGACCATGCTTAGTGGTACTCCGTTGAAGGACAGGTTGTTTAGTACTATGGCCCTGAGGGTTCCAGGTTGCAGTGTAGGAGATCACCAGGGGATACACTCAGTGATACTCAGGAGCCTCCAGGTGACACCATGGGATGCTCAGGAGGGTTGTACCTGGAATCCTACCCTGGCCTTGCATACGTCCGTTCTCTCTGCTCCCAAGAATTCAGTTTTTTAGTGGCAAAATTTCCTGTTCAAAAGATGCCTTTCAGTTCTCCTTTTCCCTTCTGATTTCTTGATTAAACCATTTGTATTAATGTCCCCAGGATTTTCCCATGTGGTTTAATAATCTTGATTGGTAATTTGAGCCTCTGCGTACATATTCCAGTTAAAATCAGTATGATCTGAAGCTCATTATTCAATTAAATTTTCCTTGCCAAATAAAGAGAGCCATCCCTTAACCCCCCAGAGACACATTCTAGACAAAATTTGCTTTGACCATGGAAACTTTGCAAGGGTGAACAAGTATTCAGTCACCGTTTCAGTGGATCTATTGACTCTAAAAACAAGATTTAGGCATATTTGTCTCTGCCTTTCTTAACTAATAAAACCTTGTTCCAGATGTTTAATAGATTGAGATTTGTAGAGCATGGTCTATGCATTTCTGCTAGGGATTACTTGGTATCCTGGTAAAACCATTTAACTATATAGCTTTGTTGTTCTTTTTTTTGAATTATTAAAAAGGAAATTGCAAATGAGAGATTTGTGCTCTAGATGCAAGGACAATGAACTCCTACTCAACACTCTGGTTTATTACTATTGCTGCTGTTGCTGTTCTTGCTGTTTTATTTCTTAGAAAACTTCCAAGGAGCTCAGAGGTTTATGGTTACTCAACAGCAAATCCCCAAAAGAAATAAAAGAGACTTCAAATATCATTGTGGAGTTGCTGAAATATCTTTAGAGATTTACTAAGTTTACAGTCCATTTCATGCTAAGCGTACCAGTTGGGGTGATGTGCCCTGTCTAGCTTTCACTTGAGTGAATTTCATTTGCCATCTTCCTTTAAGTAAAAGCTACTTGTCAGAGGAGAAAGGCAGTAATCTGATTCCTTTTGGGTAGTGCTGATCCTACAATATTTGTACTATGTAAGAAGGGAACAAGCATCACCATAGATGTTTTAAAATCCTGCCGAAGGGCATATCAGAGAACAATACTTGAGACCTCACAAGGACAGGAAAGGTGGGTGCTGTGTTTGGGGCCTTTAAGAAGCCCAAAGCACCACCTTCTGGAGGGGACCCTGACAACAGGGCTAATCATTGCCAGGAATATTCAATGGTGGCATTTTCCTGTAGGCTTTGGACTCCCAAAACAGGCTGAAAGTTGGCAGAGTTTCAAGAGCACAAGTACAGCGGTAGAACATAGTGGTGTCGAGATTCCACAAAGCCTGCTGCCCTCACCCCAAACTGAGTTCTCTCTGTTGCTGTAGGTCTTGGCTGGAGGTCTGGCGGTGGGGTGGGGTTACTCTGGGAAAGTAGGAGAATTCTCTGAAAAGTGACTTCAGGACAGAAAATAAAGTAATATGTAAGTGGAGAGTCAGAAACGAGGGACTAATGTCCTAAGGCACAACCCAGCTTTATTCCTCATAGTCTTTACATACGGCAAGAGAAAGAAGGTAGGAGTCATCTAAGTATGAGCAAAGCACTAGGTCAACTATTTAAGAAGAACGAGGAAAAACCTGGGTCTGTCAGAGATCCTGTGAAAACCATAATCTTGTCAGAACCATATTAACCATTTTGTTGGTACCATATTAGCCAGCCATACTAACTTGTTCCTCTGGTGCGGATTCTATTCCGGAGATAATAATATCTACCAGCAGGGGGTGCCATTTGCTCAAATTTTTCTTCCTAAAGGTCATCTCCAAAGCTTGGTGTCCCTGCAGACAAGCAAAGACTAGTCATAAGTTGATCAAATCATTGAGATGTCTGTGCCAGGACGCTGCTTACATTGACTATCGCCGTAATGCGATGGGCAGTAGCTTTCCTGTTCATCTGCTGTGTCGTGACCTGCTGCTCTCCTCCAGAAACGTACTCTCAGAGGTCCTCCTTTGGCCACAAGGGGACAGGAGAAGCGCATGCAGATGGTTAATGGAAATCCGATTCCGCTGATGGGAAACAATTTCATCCGCACCCTCTGCCAATGGAGATCAAGACATCCCTCTACCCCCTTAAAATCAGAATAATCTGGAATGCTAGTTTGTTGTGGGGTTTTTTTTTTAAATTTTTTTATTTTTAAAATTACAAAGATATACAATTAAAAAGTTCATATTTGGGTTTTGGTCAAACAGTGTTGCAGCACCCATCCCGCCACCAGTGCCCATCTCCCACCACCAACATCCCCGGTTCCCTCCCCACTCCCCCAGCCCTGCTCCATGGCAGGTTCTTGATTTCTTTCCATTTCTCTCTCTTTCTCTTTTCCTTCCCCTCCAGATTATGAATTACAGAACATACATTAAAGGGTTGTCATGTGTATCTTTTTGCCTCTATTTAATGCTCAGTTCTAGGTTGGCATTAGTACCCTCAACAATTGTCAGCACACTGTTCCATTTCTGTCTTACCTAGCCTCTGAATCCCACACGTTTGTGATAATTTCCACCTTTGACAGGACCTCCTGATATATGTTTCACTTGATCTTGGATATTGGTATCATAATATGTACCTATATATTTATGTTATGCTCATCCATTGTTGGTGGGAATGCCGGCTGGTACAGCCTTTCTGGAAAACAATATGGACATTCCTCCAAAGACTAGAAATTGAACTCCCATTTGACCCAGCAATACCACTCCTGGGAATCTACTCTGGGAAGCCAAAAATACGCAGCGGAAACACCATCCCTACTTTTATGTTCATAGCAGCATTATTCACAATAGCCAGAATCTGGAAGCAACCAGAGTGCCCGAAAATCGATGACTGGATAAAAAGCTTTGGTACATCTACACAATGGAATACTATGAAGCTGTTAGGAAAAATGAAGTTATAAAATTTGCCTATAAATGGATGGACATGGAGAAGATTATGTTGAGCGAAATTAGCCAGAAGGAGAGAGACAGATACAGAATGACTGTTGTAGGTTTTTTAATGCTCTTTAAAGAAGAAGGGATCCAGGCTTTAACGCATCCGTCCCACTTGACTGCAGAATGAAGGCTGGCAAGGTTTGCTCGGACTGATTTTTCACTCAATGAGCACATCATCCTTTCAGGCCTCTCCCTGAGTATTCACATTCCTGTTTGCGTTTCTGGAGGGTAGAGGGTCACCTGAGAGATGGCAGGTGCCCTGAGCCACAGTCCAGGCGGGGTCCTTGTGTGAGTAGAGACGCGGAGCGGTCTCCTGCTGCTGTCCCCAGCCATGACCGATGTGACTGCTCACACGAGGGATACGGCTGCCTTGACCTCATCTGCTTCCTCTCCTAGACACTGAACCATAACCCTGCAGGTTCAGCAGATCCTCTGACTTGGGCCATGACCTGTAGACTCAGCTCCATGGCTGAGAAACAGGAAGGAGCAACGGGCTGAGAAATGGAAGGAAGCAAACTCGTGGAGGGTTCTGGAACTCAGACTTCCACAGTCTGGAATGGAATCATTCCAATCAGGATTACTCTTCAAAACTAGGTGAGAGAGCAAGAAACAGGAATCAGATGGGTACATCTGAGTGCTCTTAGGAGCCTAAACAAAGCCTCTGTTTTTTTCTCTTACCCATGTTTTAATTTTCCTCCAACGCTTTGTCTGCTCTCTCTTGGGACTTCTTTCTCTTCTGACAGCCCTTAATGTTGATCATAAAATATTCAATAGACCCATGATGTATGAAAGCAAGCATTCTCATAGGCTAGGTTTTAGGACAGTTTCACAAAATACAGGGCTTTAAACACCCCCTTCCTACCATGGACTTACCTAATTAGACATCCGGTTCTAGAAATTTCTCCAGGTTGTCCTGGTGATTAATCAGGTAGAGATAACAGAAGGGAGTGGGTTGGTGTGGAACATCATCCTCGGAAAAAGAGGCATCAATAATAAATAGATCTTAAGGAAAGGGAACCCCCCACAGAGGAGAGAGGAAGCGGGCAACAACGAAATTTTACCTCCACAACTGGCAGCTATATCTTCTTTGATTTTTTTCCTCTTATATTTTACTCTTCTAGGTAGAGAGTAGTAGAATGAATTATGCTAAAGAAGACAGAACAGGGAAGATTGGGAGACCAGTGGGCAGCTGAGGATCACAGGGCCCTCTGGTGGTCCTGTTTAGCCTCTGGTGGCCCTGGCCAGTGGCGTGGGGTGTTGTCACAAAGTGCTTGCTCTCAGGGCTCTGGAAAGGGCTGCCAAGCATGGAAGCTCTCAGGAACCCTTCTATCTCTGTGTTCCAAATATTTGCCTCAAAAAATGCTCTTATTCTGAATAAACAAACAAATAAATAAGTCCTCTCTTCCTCCTCCTGCTTTCCATAGAAAAAATACTAACAGGATATCGAATTACTGCCAAGACATAAAAACCTGATGTTTTTATGTTGGTGAATCTTTGCCATCTGGGGGGCACCATAGATATTGATATGTATAAATGTTACTAAGGTTTAAGCTATTTGAAAAGTTCGATTATATATTTGTCATTGACTAATTGTACAACTTAAATTCACATGTTCATCAATGTAATGCGTGAGTTGAGCTTGAGGGCAAGGTAGGAAAGAGATGTTTAACCTCTGAAAGGTGCCAGGATGTTCAACATAAAGATGGGGAAAGCAGAGGGGAGGGAGAGAGAAAGACAGAGAGAGAGAGAGAGAGAAACAGAGACGCACAGAGAGAGAGAGAGAGAGAGAGAGAGAGAGAGAGAGAGAGAGAGAGAGAGAGAGAGAGAGAGAGAGAGAGAGAGAGGGCCAGAGTCCTGTTATCCTGTAGAACTGGAAGTCTCTTGGCTGTGGAGTTGAGAGCAGAGGATGGGGCAGCAGGTAAGGGCTAGTGCCTCAGCCTGGAAGCCCGCCTAGCTTTGAGCAGGGAGAATGTGCTGTCGTAATGTTGCATTGTGATTTTGATAAGCTAACTGGCTTAGAGCATGCCTGGCCTGATACAGTGGTGACTAGCCAGTGAGCAGACTTCCACAGGTATGCTGGTATGACGCATCAGCACAGGTCTCAAGAGAGATGGTGTGAGGACTCAGACATTAGAAAGGGTTAGGATGAAGGAGTGAAGTCAATCCATGTGTGAGAAATAGGCTGTAGTTAAAAATAGCACCTAGCTTGTTTACTTGCAAAACTAGGATGAATTTGTCTCCATTTTATTGAAGAGTGCAATTTAACGAAACATAATAAGTCTTGACTGCTTTTCAACATCGGGAAGGAGAAGATGACTAAAACTATGGCTCAGGTCAAGTAAGGTTACCACACCCTACACATGGACAGCACTTAGGTAGGACCATTCAGGCATTTTCTAAGAACTAAGCAGATAATGAACCCTTCCAGTTATGTGTTCGTGTATAGAGGAATCCTACCCAGGGCTATGGGGCAGGCCACTGCCAGCAGTGCTCAGCCTAGCCCTGTGGACCTGATTGTTCGGTGCTCAGGGACCACCAGAGCCACCCCTGGACATGCTTAGAAGTCATGTGGTATCAGGGATCATACTCAACACCGCACACATGTTAGGCCTGAGCTCATTTCTTGATTCCTAGAACATTCTGAGTTTAGATAGCCGTAAATCAAGAATGGGTAGAGAGTAGAGACAGGGTTAAGTGTTAAGAAATTTGTTTTTAAATTTCATTTGTAGTTAAATTCTGACCTTGGATGGATGTGTCCTAAGCAAAATCACAGACCATATGCAAACTATGAGCCAAAGCATGGTACAGCTGGGAGGGCGTTTGTGTTGTATGCAGCCACCCAAGATTGATATCCAGCATCATCCCGTATGGTCCCCTGAACACTACTAGGAGAGAGCCATGAGTGCAGATCCAGGAGTAAGGCTTGAGCATCACCAGGTGTGACTCAAAAAGAAAACAAACACACAAACAAAAAGCCAAATTCTTCTCAAAGCACATTTGTTTTATGGGATGTTCAGTATCATGTAAGTTTGTTTTATTCAGGTGCATGAAATGATCCAAGTTTCTTATTGAGAAGATTACATCTATTTCTAATTATGCTCAACAATTAAGATTCTGTCCAACTTCAGTGTTGACTAGAGACTGTGTTGTTGGTGAGGGTGTTGCTGGGAGAAGCATGATTCTTCCCTTACTGTGTGTGTCTCTGGATGCACAGCAAAGCTATTTATTTGCCCACTGAGGCCCAGCTACTTTTAGTCAACTATTTGAGTTCAAGTGAATCAATTCTGCTTGCTTTGGGGAACTTCAAGACCATGCTTCTGTCTGCAGAAGAGCTACTCTACAGGAAGCTTTCAGGCTCACAGCCCTCTGATTGGCTACCTCCAGGTTCACAGTCCTCTGATTGGCTACCTCCAGGTTCACAGTCCTCTGATTGGCTACCTCCAGGCTCACAGTCCTCTGATTGGCTACCTCCAGGCTCACAGTCCTCTGACTGGCAAGTTCCAGGCTCACAGTCCTCTGATTGGCTACCTCCAGGCTCACAGTCCTCTGATTGGCTACCTCCAGGTTCACAGTCCTCTGATTGGCTACCTCCCTTCCGTAGGAAATAAGCGGATTCCTTCAAGTGATTCACTCACTTGGAAGTCAGGATGAGGATCCAAGGCCTTTGTTGTTAAATCTCTGATGTAGTGGATATCCCCCGGGCATCAGTTTTGTCATCTGTAAATGAAGAGGTGTTATCTAATGTCACTACTTGCAATTTTTTGGATTCTGTGTATTTCAAATACTTAATTACCACAAATTCTATCTCTTGAATTTGCAGTTTTGAGTTATTAAAAATTTTCAGAGCTTACTATCGAACACTTTATGTCAAAATGCTCTTTCACAGAACAACAGACTAGCTTGAGTGTTAAGAGTATCATGAATACCAGATTTAACATCAATTTATTAGCTTAGTGTTCAACAAAATTGATTCAAAGTTATATTTACACGTTAAGGGTTTTGGTATGCAAATTCCTGGATTTCTCACAAGTCTTCTCAATCAGGATCTCCACGGGAATAGGAGTAGGAATTCATCCTCTTTCTTGGCTTAAATACACAAAATATTCATTCCATGAGACTGAATCTTCCTAGTGTAAATCGGCTTAAAGCTTGAAAATTTCAGTAGTGCTTTTGCTAAACTGCATTATTATATCTGCATCCAGGTTTGTTCACACGTCATTTCTTATTCTTAAAGTCATCTCTTTAGCTGAAGAAAATCTTATTCATCAGTAGTAACCTCATGAAGCTTGATCAAGTTCTACCTCGTGACTAAATAATAACTCAGAGCTATGTGCCTAAGCTCTTATTTTGGTCAATACTGGAATAACCTTATAGTGAGCTCTTGATCCAGTTGGCAGAGAGAAGTGATGTAGTAACTATTCTCCTGCTGGTATGGGACATTAATAGGTTGTCTCACCATGGTACACGCATCTACATAAGTCTTCTTTACTGCACAATAAAGTTCCAAGCACCTACTTTGTTTCTTTCTCCCTCCCAACATGCAATGGAAACCCACAAAAGAGCACTTCCAAATAGGTTTTGCTGTTCTTTCTCTAGTCTTCTTTCTTTCTGACTAGACCTCAAATGTCCCGTTTCCCCACCCCCCAATTTAGTCTGCCTTCTCCTTCTCCTTCTCCTCCTTCTCCCTCCTTCTCCTCCTCCTTCTCCTCCTCCTCCTCCTCCTCCTCCTCCACCTCCTCCTCCTCCTCCTCCTCCTCCTCCTCTTCCTCCTCCTCCTCCTCCTCCTCCCTCCTCCTCCTCCTTCTTCTTCTTCTTCTTCTTCTTCTTCTTCTTCTTCTTCTTCTTCTTCTTCTTCTTCTTCTTCTTCTTCCTTCCTTCTTCTTCTCTCTCACTCTCTATTTATCTCTCTCTCATACCTGTAATCTTTTAACAAAGAATTGGGTAGATATGCTGACCTATTCAGAGTTTTGTATTAGGTAATTTTATAAAATGGATAGAATAAACTGTTTTCTTTTTATCTTAGGAGAAAAATTTTTCCATCATTAGTACTTACCATATTTGCCTAAGAGTAATCTTGGCTTCAATGTTAGAACCAAAGTTAAATTTAGAGAGTCATTTTTAGATTACTTTTGACCTGAAGTAAATTCTATTTGGAGGCATTTAAACTCTCTTAAATGGAAATTAAAAATATTTGCCAGAGTAAATGCATGCAGTGTTTTGTTGGGTGACTTTTGCTTATGGGAAGATATAATCATCTGTTCTCTTTAATAGTCCACTTTTAAATAGTCTTTCTAATTTATCTCAGTATGCACATAGGTTCTGAAAAAAGAAAAAAAAAACCTTGTAACATGTATAATCTACTTTTTCCCTAAGCATTTAAATCATTCAAGGAACTTTTGTTTACACATAGTGCTTCTGATTATCTGTGCACTGAGTTGGAAAATCTAGGGTACTAAAATAGATTATTTTATTATGGTTTAAAAATGAGCAGCCGGTGAATTTCTTTGACTTTCTATAATAATTCAGACAGTTTCTTTTCTCTCAAGGGTGAAAAATGATTATGAATTAATATGGAGTTTGGATATTATTAATTTAATTGTGAAGACTCACAGCAGTGGGAGCAAGTATGTAGAAAAACAATAGTAAAGATTTTTCTAAATTCTTGCAGATTTTGCTTTGAGGATTAGGGTTATTATAAAATTGTAGTTTCCTTCAAAGGTATTGCTCCAAATATAATTTTACAAAGTCTGTCTTGTGTTTTAAGCATAAAGTGAACATATTTAATTAAATTTTATTAATTTTTGCAAATGTCATTCAGAAATTAAGATTAGTTTTCCCAAAGTCTATAACCAGTCTTGACTTTTCATACTATTGGCAAAAGGACAAGGAATGTCTCATAAGACAATTTTAAAAGGCAGTTTTAAAAAATCTTACCAGGCCATAGAGATGGTACAGCACGTAGGGTACTAGCATTGCAACTAGCCTACCAGGGCTCAATCCTGGCATCTCATATGGTCTTGCAAGACTTGCCAGGAATGATCTGAGCATAGAGCATTTCTGTAAGTAAGCATTGATCTTTCTGGGTGTGGCTCCCAAACCTAAATAAATATTAAAAAATACTTCCCTGACTAAATAAAACACATAACTAGAATAGATATCTCTCCTCATAACTCTGAAAGAGACCACATCACTTTCTTTACCCCCTGCCACTTTAATTTTGTAAAAGCAAGACATATTATTTTATACTCATTTGTCATGAATTTAACTGACTTCATATCATTTCTCGATTCAGACACATTTCTGTGAATAGCTGTGAGAGCACAATTTGATTTTTCAAATCATCAGCATGCCAACATTCTATGCTGTTCAACACGAAATGGGGGTTTTAGCTTTTAACTTAAACAGTCAAGTTCTCTGGATAGGTTATAATTATATCAATCAAGAATAATCAATGGAAAAGTCCTTGTAAAATATGGATTTGGGGAAATCTTTCCTTGGTAGGTAGCTGAATGATACTTTAATATGTCAAAATTGGCCTTCAACCAATCAGAGATGTTAAAAGAACTTAGTACAACAGTCCTTCATAATTTCCTTAGATCTACAAATCTTATTCCAAAAAATGTTTACATGATTTCTAAGCCCAGAAAAACAGTCCTCAGACCTCCCCTTGCCTCAGCCCTTCAGCTGAGTACTTTATCATCTAACTACTCAGGACTGTTATTTCCCCCCAGAATACCCATCACTGGAATAATCTTTGACATTATGCATGCATTAGCCCTTTTATATTTCCTTATCCATTTCCTTATAGATAAGTTTTCATTGCTGAAAGAAATGAACATAGAGCCCATATTTTTAAATACATAGATGCTTTGATTTCTTTGTGATGTGTAATCCTTAACTTTGCATTTAAGTAATCTTCTGTTTTATTAATCAAGTCTTAGTTGAAGTGAACTTAATATATGGGGTAAGAATTTAGTTTTTTGAATTGATACAATTAATGCCAACTAGTACAGCAGGCATGGGGGTGGGTGAGGAGGGTAAGAAAGGAAGTCTTTGACCAGTGGGGGCACACTGGTGATGGGATTGGTGTTGAATGATGAATGCTTGTAACAACTGTGCTATGACAAAATTTGTACTTGGTAAATCATGGTGTTCAAATGAAGGGGGACAGTATTTTTTTAAAAAGCTAAATAAATAAATAAATAAAATGACAAAATATTCAGTTTTTGTACATGGCAGGAACTGTATTTTTTTCAGTGTCATTTGTTTAGATTAGATGCTCTTTTAGCGGTCATATTGCAGAATGTTCACTGGGGAGATCTTTCCTGATCTCTTTGACCAAGCAAGCTATACCTATTGCTAAATGTTTGCATTGGAGACATATATACACCGTACCATTTTAAATCTCAACATATTTGTAACAATGTGTTCATGCCAGTCTTGCCAAGTAGACTATGGGCACCATGAGATCTTGTCTGTCTTATACCCCAGGATCTTTCCAGCACAAACAAGGCAGATGACAAACATCGATTCTGCTCTGAACTGGAGTTTAGGAGTTGTTGATAGGAAATGCATACCAACTTATGCAAGAAAAGAATTAATAGGAAAAATACCTTAAAACCCTAGAGAACAGACTAGTGCAATAGTCCTATGGGTATGCATTCGCTTTGCACATGGCAGATGGGGATTGCATCCAGCAGCCCATATGGTTCTCCCAGGACCACCAGGAATGGTTCCTGAGTGCAGGGCTAGGAGTAACGCCTGAGCATTTCCAGCTGCCATCCAAAGCAAACGAGCAAAATAGAGATCAATCTTGGTGGTTCCCTCCTGGATGTAACTCTGCCCTCAAATTTTACTCTACAGATGCTCTTTCCTTTTGTTTATTTTATTTTTATATATGTTCGGAGAGACTCACAGACATGGGGCAGAGCTGCTACTTGCTCTCCCTGTGCCCAGCCGCTCACGAGATGCCCAGGAGGGATGGTGGGTTCTAGCCCTGGCCCACCACCCCAGCAGAGCCTTGCAACAAGCCAGATGACCCCCCACTCCATGAGGGCCTCCATTTTACACATCCGGACTTCTCTCTCATCAGAACTCCACCCAGCAGACCAGCCTATCACAGCCCAGCTCACGTGGCGCAAGCGGCCGTGCGGTTCATCAATAAATGCTGGACTTAGAGATGACTATAAGAGTATGCTACCCACACGGCAGAGCCTGGCAAGCTACCCGTGTTGTATTTCATATGCCAAATACCAGTAGCAATTATAGACCTCATTCCGGAATGGATTGAGGCTCTTTATGTTCCTGGAGCAAGCAGATGCCCTTGGGCTCTACTAGCATGAGACAGGACATATGGAGATGTTACTGGGGCCTGCTCGAGCAAATCGATGATGAGCGGGAAGACAGTGATACAGTGATATATATGTTCTGCTTTTCTAGAGGCCAACAGAGGTCTGGATACTTTTTTGTTTTGTTGTTTGATTCTTGGGTTCCACTTGGCTGTATTCAGGGATTACTCCTGGCTCTGTGCTCAGGGGTCACTCCTGGCGGTGCTCAGGGAACCATATGAGTTGCCAGAGATCAAACCCATATTCAAGGCAAGCACCCTACCCACTGTACTATCTCTCCAGACCTACTGCGAGGCTTTTTATTGGTATTCTTGGACTGTGGATTATACATGACTGGGCAGTGTGGGTGGGACTCTAACTGCCATAGGTTCAGGAGAACTTCTGGAAACTGGGATAGAATTCAACCCCATCTGACCAAACAGCTTGAGAATAGGATGAAAGTGATTCTCAACAGGGAGAAAGGGATTCTTGTATGACAACAGTGGGAATAGATGCTGGACAAATAGACGCACAAATAGTAATAACAATAGTAACACATGCTTTTCAGAAAATGCTTTTTGTGCCTTTACTAATTTAAAAGTCCACTAAGCTGCTCGAATATAGAAGCTGAGAGAACAAATAAAAAAATTCTATACCTAGGGTATATGTATTATGCCTAAGACTTAATGGCAACATAATTAGTATTACCACACCAATACTGTATTTTATCAAATGTTAGAAACATTGGAAACTAAATTCTTATATATGTATAAAATATTCAGGGATCTTCTCTGGGCATCCCAGAGGATTTATCCTTGATATACACCTTATCCGTTGGGCCCTAGGTTCAATTTCTGGTCTGAGGTCGCAGTGGTGCTTGAACCCTGCTGTGCTCTGGGATGTCAGGACCACATCCTGTAGAGCTAGAAGGAAGGGCTTACTGCTGGCTCTGTACCCAGGGCTAGTTCCTAGTGGTACATAAGACACCATAAGTGGTGCTTGGAACCAAATCAGGGTCAACATTATGCAAGACAAGTGTCTTAATCTTTGTACTGTCTTTTTTTTTTTTTTTTGCTTTTTTTTGGGGGGTCACACCCGGCAATGCTCAGGGGTTACTCCTGGCTCTGCACTCAGGAATTACTCCTGGAGGTGCTTGGGGGACCATATGGGATGCCGAGGATCGAACCCGGGCCAGCATGGGCGGGCAGCGTGCAAGGCAAATGCCCTACCCGCTGGGCTATGGATCCGGCCCCTGTACTGTCTTTTTATCGCCCTTATGGCCATTAAGCAACTTTAGGGCTAAAGAGATAGTAGAGGCAGTAAGGTCCTTGTCTTGCATACAGCTATGGAGGCCATGACCCTGGTTTGACTCCTTTAGCATCACATGGTCCCTTGAGCATTGCTGAGCCCAGAGCCAGAAAGAGCCTCCAAGTACAGTCAGGTGTCCCCCCTCAAGCTTCCCCTCTGTTCCTGCCACACAAAAGCACCGTTTGTAAGGCTGCCATCCAAAACGGTCTCTCAGCCTAGGAAGCTAAAGAACATTATGCGTGTCTTTGTGTCTTGCAATTTGCATCTCATTTCTGGCTTTTATTTTTCTGATTTTAGCTCAATTATCTAATATCTTTTTGTGCTCTCCAGGGTAAACTAACCAAGTTTCTCTTTGTAATTTTAATTTGTATTTTGGATGTTTGTGTAGTTAACTTGGCTTCTTCCCACTCTTTTTTTTCTATTTATTCATATAAAACAGCCTCCCACCCCCATCCCTGACTCTTGGGGTCTTTTTTTTATTCTTTAGAAAACATTCAGCTTGACTAGACTAGTTCTGTTTAAAGTCTGGCCCAAAGAGATTTTGCTATTTTACTAAGTGTATTAATCTTGGCTTTCATTTTGTTATTAATTTTCCTACTCATTTACCATATATATATATTTAAGTATTCCAAATTCCACATGAAGAAATCAGTGTTTTCCCACTGAGTTTTAACCTCCAAGGAAAATTCACTTTCAAAATTTCTTTCTTTTTAAAACATTTTAAAACATTTTTTGGGACATTTTTGATCAGGGATTACTCCTGACTCTGTGCTCAGGAATCACTCCTGGAGGGTTTGGTGGACCAAATGGGGTGCAGGAATCGGACTTGGGTTAGCCACGTGCAAGGCCAACGCACTACCCACTGTGGTATTGCTCCAGCTCCATCTTTCAAGCATTCTTAAGTTGGGTTCTTGAAAACCCCAGAGACTATGCTGCAAGTCTCTCCCCCCCGCCCCCTCTCTCAACATCTTTGCCAGAGGAAAGGGTGGAAGTCCTTAGTGGGATCATAGCTCAGGGACCTTTCGGGGCTGAGGGTCCCATAGTCTGCTGATAAAGCTGTAAACTGAGTTTGCCTTCTCCTACAGAAGGTAAGGACTAGGGTTTCACTTAATCATTCTTTTTTTTTCTTTTAGGGTCACACCCAGCGATGTTCAAGAATTACTCCTGGCTGTGCTCGGGGACCATATGGGATGCCGGGGATCAAACTTGGGTTGGCCGTGTGCAAGGCAAAGGCCCTACCCACTGTACTATCCCTCTGGCCCCCTTATCATTATTTCTTGACACAGCTTAATTCTGTATGTCTGCTGAGAAGAATTGCAGAGAAAGGGAGCGCTGACTATGAATACACTCCCCTTTCCTCTTGGACAGCACCTACAGCAACCCCCTCCACCCCCAGCCCCAGCCTTCCAAGGGCCAGCTTTTCAGGTCAGAAGTCTTTGAAAATTTCTCTGCTCTTTTGAGGCGCTTTCACTGGAGACAACCATGCCCATTTCTCCAGTTTTGACCTGCCCTCCTTTGCCTGGTTTCTCCTATTTGGAAGATTAGTGACACACTCCGTGTTAATATCTTTTTCCTCTGTTCACGGGGATTGCTAAATCTGCCTTTCATCCTCCGACTTAAATGTGAACTGAAGCTTGTTGTATCCAAGCCACACCAGGCATAGCTTCCTGTTCTTTTTCCCTAGATTTCTTAACTGCTTTTACAGATGTCATTATGCTTTGGTCATGCCTTATCAAAAAGGAGGCATTTTTTTTTCAGTCCCTCCTGTTTGCAGTCTTGGATTCTCTTCCTCTCTCACAGTTTGCCTACATGTTAAGTATCTTTTTCCCTAGCCCTGGAGGGTAGCATAGAAGGTCTCAGGCATTGAGGTTCTTTCCTGATACTGGAGTCTGGCTGGCGTGGGGGTGGGGGTGGTGCCTAGAATTTCTATCAAGTCTCATATCATAGTTGTAAACTAAGATAAGGTTTAAGTGCAACCTGCTCCTGGTAAACACCAAGCTCCTAGGATCAGAGGAGATGAAGATCTACATTCCAATCCCACCATAGGTTCTGCACCAGCAGAGAAGAGTTCAAAGGGTTAGAAACAGAATAATGTGGACTAGTAGCATGGAAATGCATGATTGAGGTAGGGAGGATTAAAATGTAAGGGGCAAAGGCAAAGCCTGTTGTCTTTCCCTTCTCCTCTGCGCATTAGCAATCTTTGATAGAGTCTGTGGTTGTCTGCAGTGATGTAGAAATGGGATCAATAGATGCATGTTGTTGATTAGTATGATTAGGAAAAGTATCAGATATAATTTAATCTTTATTGATGAAATATTTGATTGAGGAGAGTCTCAAAGATAATTTAATCTTTATTGATGAAATATTTGGAAAACAGTATCCTGAGAAATTGTGTCTCTTGCTTCCTGAGAACCTGAAATAATCATTGCTAACAGTGTGGAGTCTATTCTTCCAGATTTTTTTATGCGTACATTAAAATAAATATTGAATATGGATCCTCACACACACATTTCATAGAGAAATGCCACTACCCATAATCCTGATCTGTAACTTATTTATTCAGCCACCAAGTGTCTTAAGTACCATCATCTTAAAAATAACTCTTGAAAACAGAATATATGAATATTGCCTGAAAATTATACAGAAGAGCACTAGATCCGATTGGATCTTTAAAGAAATACTAGGGAGAAATTTGAAAGAGTCTAATAGAGTTAGTCATTAAAATCACTTATTTCATGTTTTCTAAAATGAAAATTAAGCCCACACAGAGTGAAAGGTGATCTGATCCTGACCCCCACAGGAGTTGTAGCTTACAGGGCCCTGGGAAGGTCATCTGTGTCCTAGTTCCAAGGCTTCATTTTCATACATTGTCAGTTATTCAAGAGGGTTCATATTAAAAATGAAATTAGGTTGAATCAATAATAGATTAAAGAATGGAATTCTAGGCAGTATCAAACAAAGACAAACCTTTGGCTTGGGTTACAAAACTCAGATCACCAAATGACGTGGGGGATTTTGGGAATGGGGCAGGAATAGAGAACGAACTAGAGATGATGTAGGGCGAGTGGTGGAGGATCTATGGCATCTTGGTTCTGGTGTAGGTGTGACACATCTCACCTCAATATCGTAAACTGTAACACTATTCTAACTCTGTCATCTAGGCTATAATTTTAAAAAGGATTGAAACACCATTAACTTTTTGCTGAAATTGCTTAATATTTTGGTATCTTGTCCTTGAAATGTATTCTTTTGAGCTAGGTAATTATTAAAATATTCACACTCCATGATATTAATTTAAAAGCTGATTTAACTGGGACTATCAAGGTCAAAGGCTGAGACCACATGAGTAACAGAAATTGAAGAAGTAAAATCTTTATCTCCTGTCTTCTAGTCATGCTATCTTTTTTTTTGAGGGGTAGTAGTGGATAAAGTATTTATTATTTTGAAACAATGACAGATTGTTCCAAAAATATTAAAATATATTAGAGATATATATTAGAGAATGAAGTTGATTTCATTCAGTGGTATCTAACATTTTATATGTCCACAGTAAATGATTAAGTCCTTGGATTGGCATGAGATCCTTATATTAATTACAGTACAGATGCTACATGAATTTTACTTGGTTTTACATTCACTCCATTTTGTTTGTGTAGGTGTAAGCATGTGTGTGTGTGTGTGTGTGTGCATGCGGCGCACACTTGCATGTGTATCTATGACATTTATTTCGAGGGTTACATTAGCATAATCACCCTCAGCCATCCAGGTACTGCCCTGTTCTCAGTGGGAAATCTCTACTGCTTCACTGTAGATGCAACTTTCTTCTTTCTCTGGGCCTTGTCTTTTCTACATTTATTTTCTTTTGTCTGCCCACCATCCCTTGCAGCCAACATTTCTGGGACCTGCCTTCTCTGCCTTGTCCATCTGGTCAGTCTTTCTACTTTACAGTTCTCAGCTCCAAAACTGTCAAGGTCGCAGATGATCAGTGGCTGGTAATGAAATGAATAAAGCAAGATTTTGTATCATCAAATCTCATGAGGAGGGGGTCAGAGCTATAGCCCAGCAGGTAGGGTGTTTGCCTTGCATATGGCCGGCCTGTGCTGGCCCGGTTCGATCCCTGGCATCCCATATGGTCTCCCGAGCACAGCCAGGAGTAATTCCTGAGTGTAGAGCCAGGAGTAACCCCTGAGCATTGCTGGGTGTGACCCAAAAAAAAGCAAAAAAAAATCTCATGAGGGACTTAACTCTCCTGGTCTCACCAATGTGAGAAGCTACTCTAGCAAAGAGTCACAACCTGGGTAGTTCTACAACAGGAATTTTTTGTCTTACGTTTTCAGAGACTGGAGATTCAAGATCACGTATGGGTAGGGTTAGTGCTAAGAAGAATCTCCCCCTACTTCGCTCACTTTTAGCTTGCTCCTTGGCTCAGTTCTTGACATGCTATTCTCCCTGTGTGAGGGTATCACATTATCCCACCTGGACACAAGTCTCCTTTTGTGTCCAAATTCACTTTCTGTAAGGACTCCAGCCATATTGTATAATGATTTCATTTCAGATAGATAATACGATTAATTTTAGTTTTTTTTTTGGGGGTGGGGAGACACACCTGGCTGTCTCCTTGTCTGAGACAAACTGGGGCTTACTCCTGTCTCTGCATTCAGGGATCTCTCTTGGCAGGCTCAGGGGGGCTGTAAGGGGTGCCAGGTATTGGACCTGGGTAGCCATGTGCAAGAAAATGCCCTACCCTCTGTACTAACACTCCAGCCCAATTTTTAGCTTTTAAGGGAAAATCAGTTTATTATATTACAGTTTTCAGATGCTCAGCATAAAAGATCAACATCTATATGTCCTAAACTTTATTTGCCACCAAAAATTGAGTTTCTCTCCTTCCCTATACAATTGCCCCTTTAATCCAATTTATCCATTTTCCTTTCCACCCATCTGGAAACCACTATTTTGTTTTTATAGTCTAAGAATTTGTTTTGGTTTTATTTCTTTCTCTTCCACATATGAGTGAAAACATATGGTATTTGTCTTTCTCCATAATGACCTCGTTTTAACTTGATTACATTTCTAAGGAGTCTTTGAATAAGGATGGTTAGATGCTGGGGGGTTGTATCAATCTCTTCAGGGGGCACAATTCAACTCATGGCAACCAATATCCAGACGACACACTCTCAGGATATATAAGCCAATGGAAAAGAAACAGAACAAGTACAGGAAATTAAAAAAATGAGGGAAAATGGAAAGCAATAGTTACTAATCTATTAAATTAAAAGCTTCTGAACTTCTAGGATTTGGCCTGAAAAGAGCTGCGCTGGTTGGGACTGGGTCTGAATTAGGCTCGACCTGTCACTTCCAGCTGTCACTTCCAAAGGTTCCACATAACAGCCTGGCAAGGTGGCACCCCACTGATCAGATCTCTAGTCCATATGCAATAACTCCATTCCCTTAGTTTTATCTGAATGTAAATGGGAGAAATCAGAGCAGACTTGAAACATACCAAGGAAGAGCAGAAATTAACTCCATATAGAAAATTGCAGGTAAAGGCCACGTGCCTTTACATGTAACCTTTATGTATAGCAGAGGCACAGCAGAGGCTGGGTGGGTACAGACAGATCTGCAGAGAGCCCTCGGGGGGCTTCCTGTGACACGACAAGGGCCATGATGTCCAGGCGGTGGGTACTAGCAGACCTGCTCTCAGCAATTGCCCCTCCCAATTCACATCTTGAAGGTCTAACTGCTAACATGGCTGCATTGAAGAAAATAAAAAGATCTCAAGGAAAGCGATTAAGGTCAAATAACATCATAAATATGACGCCCGGCCTGATCTGATTTATGCCCTGCTAAAAGGGGCCCAGAAAGCCGGAGAGTTCTCACTGCCCCATCTACCCAACTTCACACATGGAAGAGAGACCATAGAAAGGCCAGTGATAAGGCTGTCTGCACATTAGGAAGTGAGCCCTCAACAGACACTTGAATCTGCTGGCACCTTCCTTTTGGACTTCTGTTCTCTGAACCATGAGAAAATAAATGAAAAATTTTCCTGGCTTGTGGCATTTATTATGGCACTTCCAGCAGACTCATTTTGGTGACTTGTCTTGAGTCTTCAACAATTGGCCCAGCTTTCTGGGTCCTAAGGTCTCTTCTTCTCTTCACCGAGAGGTACCTACCAGCTTATTATCATTCTCTTGAGAACTGCTGCCTACAAGGTGGCACCTGTGTGAGATATTTCAGAAAAAAAATCCTCTTCAATCACTTGAGTATCATTTAAGTTCTATTAGTATTAGAGCATGCTTGTCTCTCAATCAGCTTTGGGGAAGGATTTCAGCCTTCAATGGCTGACTTTTCTTCTGAGTGGTCCCAAAATGTAAGATCACTTAAATTCTTTAGGAGACATTATCTCCAGGCAAGGCATAAAAAGGCAAAAATGAAGATAAAAGGTCTGTTTTGTGTGTAGAGGGTGACTCCAGCCTTTTATTTACTTAAACTAATTCATTTTAAATTAGAATAATTTGCAAACTAATAATTAGAAGTATACCACATCTTTTGGGACATTGTTTAGAGGCTGTAAGCAATGAACAGTGGGTAATTTGTTTGGTGCTATTTACTCAATACCAGTTTGGAACATGGGGTAATCTCTCCATGTATATTATCTTTGCTTGCTTTCCTTTCAGTAGATTCAAAAATAAAACCACATATTAAAGACCAAAGTAAGAATTCAAAGGCCATGATAAAGAATTTTGAAAAGAAATAAAATTTCTAAAAGACTTTAAGGGAAGGTGACAAATAAAATGTATTAAAATGTCCTCATATGATCAGAGACTATTAAAGAGCAGTTGATAGGGCTCAAGGACGTGATTTGACCTGTCACTTCCAGGGGTTCCATGTAATGATCTGGGAAGGCAGGTCCCCATTGATCAGGTCCCTAACCCATACACAGCCGTCACTCCTGAAGGATCCAGGTAGAATACCTGT
>JAJIBD010032785.1:0-10282 GCA_021461705.1 Cryptotis parvus | reverse complement strand
AAGCCTTATATAGCCCCTATGCCTTTAACTTTATGGGGTCGAGACATGCTGGAGCAGTGGGGCAGTAATCCACATACCTTCCAATTCCCGTCGAGCCCACAATTCCAGCTCTCCATAATAAGCCTAACACCGGGGAGTAACCCTTTTTTGTGGGGCCGCTGTGGTGGCGCCCACCACCTATCCGTATTCAGTAAAAGTCTAACAAACCTATATGGACACCACAGTGGCCCTCAATACCAAAAAGTTAGAGGCGCTGACAAATCTAAGTGGAAGAACAGCTGAAATTAGGACATATTGAGGAAATGTTTTCAGAATGGAATTCTGTTTTTGTAATACAAAAAAAAAAATCAGGCAAATGGCGTTTGCTGATTGACTTAAGGAATGTAAATTCTACTATGGGTCCCCATGGGGGCCCTACAACCTGGGCTCCCCTCTCCAGCAGCTATTCCTAAGGATTGGCCGCTAATTATCATAGATTTAAAAGACTGCTTTTACAGCATACCTATCCACCCAGATGATCGGAAAGGTTTGCATTTTCAGTCCCTTCCATTAATCATAAAGGTCCTTTACGTAGGTTTCAGTGGACAGTATTGCCCCAAGGGATGACTAATTCACCTTCGATGTGTCAACACTTTGTTCATGAGGTTTTGCGACCCATTAGGTTGCTAAATTTCCTGGTGCATACATCATCCACTACATGGATGATATCCTGCTAGCTTGTGATAATTCCAGAGATCTCCAGAATTTATATAATGATGTAATGACAGTTTTACCAGAGGCTGACTTACAAGTAGCTCGGAAAAAATTCAGATGCAGCCTCCATATGAATATTTGGGCTATGCTCTTGACCGCACTACAGTACGTCCTCAAAAAATTTCCATTAGTCAGAAAGGGCTCAAAACCTTGAATGATTTTCAAAAACTGCTGGGGGATATCAACTGGGTGGGCCCCTCCCTTGGTATTCCTAACTGTGAGCTCAGTAACCTGTTCCACACCCTTGAAGGTGATCCTGCTTTTAAATAGCCCAAGGCAGCTAACTCCTAAAGCTCAGAAGGAATTAGATTTTTTTCATGGATCGGCTTCAAAAATCTTACCTCTCCAGATTTAATCCCGGAGAAAAGGTATGGTTCTTGGTCTTCAACACTCCCGAGTCTCCAACTGCTGCTATAGCCCAATTATCTGGACCGTTGGAATGGGTTTACTTACATAACAAGCAGAATCGTACTGCTACACCTTACCTTGAGATGATAGCTAACCTCATAATTAAGGGAAGATCAAGAACCCAAGTATTACTTGGACATGATCCCCATGTAATTGTACTACCTGACCCTAAAAAAGAAATTGAAGCTGTTTTAGCACTCAGTGAAATCCTTCAAAGAGCTTTAGCAGATTTTTCAGGAGAAATATCTTATCATTACCCAGCTGGAAAAACCTGGGATTTCTGAAAAGGACACCTTTTGTAATTTCCACCATTGTTCGCTCCTCTCCCATTCCCTGATGCTCCAGTGTATTATATTGATGGCTCCTCATCAGGAAGGGGTGGAATTACAGGTCCTTCGTTGACCACTACTGTACATACACAATTATAAATCTGCCCAACAAGTTGGAACTCGCCACCCTGATACATTTACTATCCCATGTATCTGGCCCATGTAATGTGGTGAGTGATTCTGCATATGTAGTTGGTTTATTTCCTGGAATTGTCACTGCTTCTTTAAATGCCCATAATCCTATAATTCAGGAGCTACTCCATAAGCTACAAGATCTCCTCCGAAATAGAACATTCCCTATATACATCTCCCACATCCGTTCTCACAGCCGACTCCCGGGCCAATGGTTTGAGGAAACGAAGCAGCAGATCTCTTGGCAGCACCAGTATTTAAATCAGCTGAGGAAGAGCACCAGACTCTACATACAAATGCCGCCGCCTTCATGGCACACCATGGCATCCCATGGAGACAAGCTAGACAAATTGTCCGCAACTGTCCTGTCTGTGCTCCTTTACATTGTACATCTCATGTAGCAGGAGCAAATCCTCGAGGTTTACAGACAAACCAATTGTGGCAGATGGATATAACTCATACTAACTTATTTCCCAACAAACCTTTCCTTCATGTGGTCATCGATACATATTCCCGGTTCATATGGGCTGTTCCTATGACGTCTGAAAGAGCTAAATCTGTTTGTTCATTTTTACTCCAGTGCTTCTCCGTCATGGGTATTCCCCCATACCATAAAAACAGATAATGGTCCTGCTTACACCAGCAAAACCTTCAAATCCTTTTTGCGAGGAATGGCAGATCAAACATATTACAGGAATTCCATATAATCCACAAGGACAAGGAATAGTTGAGCGTGCCCACAGAACGCTTAAAACTCAGCTATTAAAGCAACGAAAACAAGTATGCCTCCAATGGATTCTTTATCTTTAACATTATTCACCTTAAACTTCTTAAATATACCTCAAGGAGATCCTATACCGTGGCTGAGCGTCACTTTCAAGAAGATATGCAAACTCAAAAAACAGTCAATTCACCTATCTGGGTGAAAATTGATGATAAATGGATTGCAGGTCACCTCCTCATTCGGGGAAGAGGCTATGCTTTCATTTCTACAGGCGATAACCCTGCCAAGAAACTCTGGGTTCCTCTGCGACTTGTTAAGACTAGAATTCTCCAAGAATCAGAAAACAACTAATTCTTTCAATATAAAGTCTTAAATTTTTAAATTGCAAGTTGCTGTTTAAACTTCCTGTATTGGTTCATTTTAATGATGATCTTGTTTTGCAGTCTGTGATCATGGTTCATGTCTAATATCTTGCCTTACAGCCTAAATATTTTCTTTCTTAAAAAAAAAGGGTGGAAAAATGGGTGGACTCTGAATATAGTGCTCATTACAAAAATGTTTGCTAAATCAATGAAAAATTGTTTTTCTAATGATTCTGTTCACAGGATGAAATATTTGAATCCAGTAAACTTGCGCTACAGTGCTCAATACTCCGAGACTCCTTAAACAGTGCTCGCTAAAAATTTAATAATTTGCAAAACTAATTTTTCCCAATGCTCTATTCACAGGAAAGGACACTTTCTCACCATCATTTGCCGGCTTTATATTCATGAAGCGCTTGACTCGTTACCATTTATCACCCTAAATGGGTCACATATACAGCTGTAAGATATTGATCGATCAAACGTATGTGTGCGTGTGTGTGCATGTGGTGGCCACCATTATGTTTGTGATTAATGTTGTGTCTATGTTATGTCTCAACTACTACCTTCTCAATTTCTGACCACTACAAACCTCTATTACATTCATCAGCTCCACTGCTGATCCACTAGGTTTATCAATTTTAAAATCATCAATTCTCATACTTATTTCCCTGCTCCACCCATGTTGGAGCTTCTTTATGTTCTTCTCTCCATCCCAGACTTGGATCCCTACAAAGCCTTAAAATCTCTACTTGTGATTAACCTCGAAAAGTGTTTTTGTCTCGCCTAAGCTACAGGTACAGTTACCGGTGCCAATGTTCCCTTGCTGAAGAAGCCCTGCAAGACGCCCACACCGATGTTCCAGACACCTGCTCCAGCACTCAAGACTCCTGTTCCAGAGTTCAAGATATCACACCGATGTTCCAGACACCTGCTCCAGCGCTCAAGACTCCTGTTCCAGAGTTCAAGATACCACACCGATGTTCCGGACACCTGTTCCAGCACTCAAGACTCCTGTTCCAGAATTCGAGATACTTGTTCCAGTGTTCCTGAGACCCGATCCAGCGTTCCTGACAATTCAACGAGTTCCTGATCGCTGCTCTCCAGAGACTCATACTCATATGATCCCACCACTATTGCTGTTCCAGAAGTAGCCCCCACAGACTTTGTTCCAGACACCCGACTTTACATAAAATATAGCAAATTGACTCTCAGAAATTATGGACAGTGCAAACTATGGTCCGTTATAATCAGACAGCTAGAAGCACTTTGTCTTGAACTTTCTTTGGGTCCAAAAACAAGTTCGGATCCTAAAGTAACATGTATTATCATTTTGTAATTCGAATTGTTTTTTCTTATCTTAATTTTCTGTACATTACTAAATATTTCTTACCTTTTCAATTTTTATTAGTAAACTAATCAGGGGAGTTGTTGCCAGGGACTCCTTTAAGGGCCGCTGCATTAGCACACTAAAGGGCCTAGGTGAGGTGCAGGGAGGGGATTATCTAAGGACATTTAACACTCCTGCTTTCCATAACAATGGGAGGGAGGTCTGAGTTGCATGGGGTATAAACTAGCCAGTTTTCACTCTCCCGCTTCTTTGGGGGCTTTTGCTCGCTGTGGAAGTGTTCCCCTGCTTGGAAGCTACACCGTGGTGGTCGCCATCTTGGCCTACACGTGGCTGGGGTTCTAGCCTGGAATCCTAAGCATCGGGTTTTTCCTTTTGCTGATTTGTATGCCTGAACCTGTGATAAGTAAAGCCTTTTAAAACTGCATC
Source organism: Cryptotis parvus (assembly GCA_021461705.1). Lineage (NCBI taxonomy): Eukaryota > Metazoa > Chordata > Mammalia > Eulipotyphla > Soricidae > Cryptotis > Cryptotis parvus. The sequence continues at coordinate 5,797 of JAJIBD010032785.1, read as the reverse complement.
GGATTCCTGAGTGTTCATCCATTCCTCGCCCGGCCGGAGGTAGAAGGGAACTTCGCTTCCCGGCACTGTCGGGGACCCGGCAGAGCGCCCGACATATCAATAAATAGGAAAACTGTACAAGTTGTAACATTTAATATGACTAAAGAATATTTAAAGAGAAGTGGCCAGAGAGAGAGAGAGACACAGCAAGTAGTTTTGCCTCACATGCATCAAATCAGGGGTCAGCACCTGGCACCTTATATGTCCCCGAGTCCTCCATGAGAAATCCCTGAGTGCAGAACAAGGAGGAAACTCTGAGCATCGGGGTGAAGCTTCACACAAAAAAAAAAAAAAAAAAAAAGGAGGGCGGAATAGCAAACAAAGAAAGGGAGAAAGAAGAGAAAAGATGATAAGGAGGGAAGAATGTTCAAAAATGCCTATAACATGAGAAAGCTCTAAGGCCAGAGTGATAGCACAGCAAGAAGGGCATTTGCCTTGCACCACGGCCAACCCGGGTTCCATCTGCAGCATCCTGATGATCTCCTGAGCACTGCCAGGAGTATTTCTAGCATGCAGAGCCAGGAATAACCTCTGAGCATTGCTATGTGTGACCCAAAAAAGAAAAAAAAGTGATTAAACTCTGTAGGGTTTACTATGTCCTAACATGCCAGTCCCCAAATAAAGTTTTGGAAAATGTCAAACATATGGAAAGTGGTTTTTTCTTTTTTTCTTTTTTAACATTCTAGTGAGGAAATAAAGAAAAAAGTACAATAAGGGGCCAGTGCGATAGCATAGTGGGTAGTGCATCTGCCTTCCACATGGCCTACCTAAATCATCATTGAAAGGATAGGGAATGAAAGAATAGTAGTTTGTCTCAGATTTCCCTTAACAGAGATCAGTAAAGCATCAGTAAGGACCAGCCCCCACCCACCCTGGGTGTTGATGTCTCTATCCAGGATAAGGTAAGGGGGGGGGGCTGTGGAATGTGGGCAGGGCCAGGAAGTTGACCTGATTCAAGTGCAAGAAGTGCCAGGCCTGGATGGGCTCATGGCGGGCATGCCCGCCTGGATGGACAGGTCAAGGAAGATGACCCTGTGTCGTGTGGACGTGCCCTGCCTACTTGCTCATGTGACCGCACACCTATAGGCTAAGGAGCAATATACCTTGAGTGGATAGGCTAGAAATAAGATATTACAAACTAATTGGCTGTGTACTGCGAGGGCCCTGTTGTGATGATCAGTAATAAGAGCCTTCATAAGGGGGCCTTTTGAGGAGGCTCAGGGCCTGCCTGCCTCTTTGAACCTGCGATTCCATGTGGGAGCTGGACCCTGGCTAGCCAGCACAATAAACTCTGCTTTGTTCATTGCTTTGCTGTGTGACTCTCTGTCTCTCAAAAGGGGATAAGATTCCTGGGCAATAACAATCATCACAGGGTTAAAACATAAATCATGCCAGATGACCACCATCTGGGGGGTGGTCAAGCCCTCACCAGGTCATATTTTTTTGTTTTGGTGAGTCCTAGTTAGGTGATTTTGGTTCTGGCCCTAGCCAGGAATGTTCTGTTTCAGGTTCAGGTCTTATTCTTGTGAGAATGTCCTGTTGAATATTACTGTCTCACAGAATTAAAAAAAATTGTGTAAGAAATGTAATAAGTATTATCGCAGAGATAAAAATGGAATCAAACAACAATAACAACCTCCCAAAAGAAAACTCCAGTGCGATTGGTCTGAGCAATAGTACAGCGCATAGTCTTTCCAGCACCCCATAGAATCCATTGAGCCCACAGGAAGAAGTCCAGAATTTCTCTGGGGATCACGAAGTACTTCAGTGGTGAAATGTAACAAAAGCATGTCTCTAGGAATTGTTTACATCTTTGTTGGGTGTCAACTCAGGGAAAAAAATGAGCCAGAGGCAATAGAACCTCACTCAGGAAAAAAATGAGCCAGAGGCAATAGAACCTCACAGAAGAGAATAGGCCTGCACAGTGGGCCAGGAATGCAGTCCACTTGGTTCACAGATGCAGGGAATACTTCCATGTTCTGCCTGCACAGGTCCAAAGTAGCTCCATCCCTTTCCACGGGAACCTGGTGCTCGGGGTCTTTGGGGCTTTTTTAGAGAGAGGGTGCTGGTATAAAGTAATACATCTTAATTTCATGAACTTCATGTAATCTAGATGGTACCCACAAGGTCCTTATTTATTATCTGCACCAGGGTGATTCTGAGTATCTTGTTCTCCATATACTGAAAGGGTCACACTCACCTGCTTGAGGGCAAACTAGTATGATCCTTCCTATAATCTTAAACTTTAGTCTCAAGGTAGCCAGGGTGGTAGTCTCCTGGTAAATTCTAACTATCCACGCTAGGTCCAGTGGGTATAAAGAGGAGCTGTGCCCAATCTAGAAAACATAGAAGTCTTAGTAGATATATATTAATTCAGAAGTTACTCATTCAGAGTCAGGGGTGACTTCTGTAACTGCCACATCCTCCACCAGTGTTTACATAGAAGAAAGATCTCATTAGTATGAACCCTGGCAGAAGAACATGTAAATAGATTAAGCTGTGAGTGGATAAAACAGCAAAGCTCCCAAGCTAGCTAGGCCTGTAATCCAACAGTTCACATACTGTTTTTCAATATTCAGTATTCCAACACCAGTCCTGCCATCAATGTGCCCTCACTGCCACGAAAACCACTCACGTCCCACCCCACCACCCACCTATGCATAAAGCACTTCTAACAGGCTAAGCCTAAATCACTGATGACAGTCTTCAGATAAGGAAGTTCTGATATAAAATTGCTGTTTATACTTTTGCTTATCAGTACAGTAGTCCATTTAGCTAAAGCAAGTCAGATGACAACCAGATTGCTTTGGTGAAGTTTCACTTGTATCACTTGTCTTCCCGTTGTTCATCGATTTGCTCAAGCAGGCACCTGTAACATCTCCATATGTCCTGTTGCAAGTAAGTGTACCCCAGTGGCATCTGCTTGCTCCAGGAACAGTAAAAGCTCAAACCATTCCTTCAGGTCATGGGAATGAGGTACATAATCGTTACTGTTTTTTTGGCATATCAAATAAAACGGGTAGCTTGCCAGGCTCTGCTGTGTAGGTGGTATACTCTCAGTAAGGCTTTCATCTCGAGCATTTACTGATGAAACTCAAAGGGGAAAGATCAGGTTTTTTTTTTCCGGTGGAGCTGTGAAGAGCTGTGGAGTCTGGATGTTGAAAATAACTGACCTCAAGGTGTGGGGGTTGCTCTGGCTTCCTGCTAGTCTCACTGGGATAATGGGTCACAATTAGAACCTGCCTAGTACTGGATACGGTGTATAAATGTGAAAGATCCTGGGAAAGACCTGATCCTAACATCTAGTACTATCTAAGACTGTCACAGCAGAGCTGTGGGTCTAGCATGTCTCTCTTCCAGGGTAGCTGGCATGGAGGTAGAGGAAAGGGCGGAGGAACCCAAATCCCTGCTCCAAGTTGGTGAAGTTTAGATATTTCAGAAACCAGATGTATCCTCATCTGGTTTCTAGTGGTCTAGTGTAGAGTACTGTTAATTGTATAATATTTTATTCATAAAGTAAGCATTTTGTAATAATCTGTAGAAGTTTTGTTTGTAGTGTCTGCAAGTGGGTCAGGTGGTAGATTCAGGCATGTAAGACCCATTGAGTTTCATCAGTGTTACTGCTTGATCCTCATGCAGTATATCCTTAATAGGTATGACCCCAGAGCCCCAGAATATCCCCCCAGCACTACTGACCCTCCTACCAAACCACCACACCCTCATGTGAGATGTCACTTTCCCAGAGTGAACTCAGTGTTCCCTAAGTATCACTTGATCACTTGACATCCCGTTATTCATCAATTTGCTCAAGCAGACACCAGTAACATTTTCATTTGATCCTATCATGTGCCAGTGTAGCCCAATGGCATCTGGTTGCTTCAGGAATCACGAAGAGCCTCAAACCGTTTCTTCAGGTTCTTGACTGTTGCAGGACTCCCAAGGGCCGCTGCATCTGCTCTGGATTGCCTCCCGCAAATCACTCCGTAGATAAGGGGGTAGTCTAAATGTGGCAGTTTGTCCGACCATGTATGCTGTACTAGCTGGTATAAATATTCTCCCATGCTATCACAATCATCGTGGGACTAGCTAGATCTTACCAGCATATTAGCCTGGCCACGTAGGACACTTAAGTAATTAGACCAGAGAGAAATGCTGTTTGCTTCCAAACAAACAAGCATGGCTCCCTGATAAAATATAAAACTACAATGAAGTAGAGGAGACTTGTGAAGGCTTGGAGAAATATTTAACTGGCATTGGTGTTGATCTTTTGGTACAGTGACATGCCATCTCAGAAACCCCCTTCTCTAGATTTCAAAGGCATTCCCGGCTCAAAACATTAGCACAGTAAAGGCCCTAGGTGAGATGCAGGGAGGGATTACCTAAGGGCATTGGACCCTCCCTGCTTTCCATAACAATGGGAGGAAGGTCTGAGTTGGGGGGGGTATAAAACTAGCTGGTTCCGCTCTCCCGGGTCTTCTTCCGGTGGAATCTCGCCTTGTAAGCGTTTTTCCCCTTGGAAGTTTTACACGTGGTGGTCGCCATCTTGGCCTACACGTGGCTGGGGTTCTAGCCTGGAATCCTAAGCATCGGGTTTTCCTTTTTGCTGATTTGTATGCCTGAACCTGTGATAAGTAAAGCCTTTTTAAAAACCGCATCGGATTCCTGAGTGTTCATCCATTCCTCGCCCGGCCGGAGGTAGAAGGGAACTCGCTTCCCGGCACTGTCGGGGACCCGGCGGAGCGCCCCCGGACACTTGGCGAAGAAATCTGACCATCTTGTAGGTGGGCGGCCACATGATCTTTTGATGTCCTGTGAGATCCAGTCGGTAATGGCTCTAGTCAGTGGTTGTCTCCAAATTGCATTACATGTCCAGCCCATCTGATTTTCGATGCCTTGGCAAACGAGACAGTGTCCCTGACTCTGGATCGTTGATGGAGGTCAGAACTCTGGATTACTTCTCTCACTTGAGTGAGGCGTGATATTCAAGCATAGCTCTTTTGATTCCTCTTTGGGAGACTAGATAGTATTCTCATCCTGGTTTCGTAGGGCCCAGGTCTCTAAGGCATATGTTAATGCAGGGAGAATGGTGGAGTCGAAGAGATGTGTCCTTTTAGCTATTTCTTCGATGCTCTTGAAGGCTTCCATGCCATTCTCTTTCTCCTGCACAGCTCAGGTTTTAGGTCGTTCATGTTGAATTCTCGACCTAGGTACACATAACTGCTGCATTCAGAGATATTTGTTCCGTTTAGAGTGAATGGGGCCTCTGGAACTGGTTCATTTTTCATGAACATAGGTTTGTTGAGATATAGGTGTAGACCTATCTTTCCACATTCTCGGTGAGAAGTCAGCCAGCATTTGTGCCGCTTGGCTAATGTTTGGTGTTATTAGAATGATGTCATCAGCGGCAGAGGTGGTGTAGTTGCCGACCGTCTATCTTCACTCCCATTCCTTCCCATTCTAACTGTTGCTTGATGTTCTCGAGGGTGGTGCTGAAGAGTTTGGTGAAATAGTATCACCCTGATAAACCCCTCTTGACATCAATGATCACTTCCTTGTAGAATGGTGAGATCCTGGTGGTGAATCCATAATACAGCTCACGAAGGATCTTGATGTATTGGGTTTGAACACCCTGTTTGGCTAGGGCTTCGATGACCGCTTTGATCTTAACAGAATCAAAGGCTTTCTTTGAATCAGTGAACGTGAGACAGAGCGGCATCTTGTACCGCTCAGCGCCAAAAAGTTATACTCAGTGGCATTC
>JAJIBD010032780.1:0-73055 GCA_021461705.1 Cryptotis parvus | reverse complement strand
GTCCACTTGTGTTTGGTCTCCAGGGGTATACAGTCGAAAGTCACCTGTCGCCTTACTAGTTAAGCTTCTGGGAGAGTCAGTTCCATTACCAAGGTGTCAGTGACAGGAAGATTCCAAATCAACTGAGATAAGTTTCGACCTAGGATGCTCTGACATGGTAGGATATGAGTCATAGGTACTTGTGCGACAGTGTTGGGAGGTGTTTGAGGTTCCCAACAGTATTGGGATCCCTCAGGTTCCCTGGTCACAGTTGAGGCTAACGACCATCCCCTCTGGTCTATGAACAAAGAGCCGGGAGCCCAGTTTAGAGAATCCAAATCTTTAACTTCTTCCATCTTCACTCCACACCCTCTGCCACCACCACACCAGCCGAAAGACTCATACTTACCGCATGCCCGACTTCCAAAGTGCAAGATGCAAGAAGCTAAAACCTCTGCAGAGGTTGGGTCAGGGGTGTAACCAAGGTCAACGCCCTTTGGCCAAGCCTATTGAGATGCTAAGGCAGAGCACTGCTCTTCTATTCTGTTAATTAATCACTTCAGTATTATATCTAGTTTTCTTATATAAACACAGTAAAGGGGGACAGGCAGGATAACTATACCCGAGGTGATGTCTGGGAACGCCACCGGGTCCCCGACAGTGTCAGGACAGAAGTTCTCTTCTACCTTCGAGGACGCCGGGAGAACAGATGAAAACTCATGAGTCGGTGTAGTTCCAAAATGGCTTTTAATAGTGCAAAAAGCTCTTCCACAGCAATCCAATATAATGAACAAAATTTAGCTCTGGTCTGAATTTAGACCATAAAAAAGAGCCTAAGTCTCCCACCAAAGAGAGAGGATCTCACCTGAGCTGAGTCCTACCCAGAAGAAGGAGCAAAAAGGCCAAAGAGCAAAAAGCCAAAAGCAAAAGGCCGAGGAGCCAAAAAGCTGAAAGTTGAGGAGCCAAAAGCCGAAAGCTAAAAGGCCCAAAGGGTAAAAGTGAAGGGGGCCTCAAGTCAGCCCCTTATATACACCAAAGTAATCCAATTGGGAGGGTCATGTCAACAAAGAACTCTAAACAGAGTGTAGTGCCACACCCTATTGCAGGTATAAACAAAGGTTATGCCAAGGTCTAATCCTTTCTACCAAGATTATCTCTTATGTAGAACACTGGGAGAGAGAGAGAGAGGGCTGATATAAAGTAATACATCTTAACTTCATGAGCTTCACGTAATCTAGATGGTACCCACAAGGTCCTTCTTATTATTATCTGCACCAGGGTGATTCTGAGTATCTTGTTCTCGTGTACTGAAAGGGTCATACTCCGCCTGCTTAGAGCAAACTAGTATGATCCTTCCTATGATCACGTTCTTCCGTCCATCATCTATTTGCTAGAGCGGGCACCAGTAATATCTCCATATGTCCTGTCTCATGCCAGTAGAGCCAAGGGCATCAGCTTGCTCCAGGAACATAAAGAGCCTCAAACCATTATATTAGATCATGGGAATGACCTAATATAATTGTTACTGGAATTTGGCATATCAAATACAACACGAGCAGCTTGCCAGGCTTGCTGTGCGGGAGGCATACTCTTGTAGTCACCGCCAAATAAAGCATTTATTGATGAACCGTGTGGCTGCAAGCGTGAGCCGGGCTGTGATGGGCTGGTCTGCTGGGTGAAGTTCTGACAAGAGGGAAGTCCAAATGTGGAAAATGGCGGCCTCCGTGGAGTGGGGGGTCATCTGGCTTGTTGAAGGCTCTGCTGGGCTGGTGGGCCAGGGCTAGAACCCGCCATGCCTCCTGAGTGCCTCATGAACGGCTGGGCAGAGGGAGAGCAAGGAGCAGCTCTGACCCATGTCTGAGAGTCTCTGGACCAACATACCTGGGCCGGATTGAGGAAAAAACTGTTGCAGGGTGGGTGGCGATGATCCGGGCTGTGAAGAGCTGGTCAGCTGGGTGGAGTTCTGACGAGAGGGAAGTCCGAATGTGGAAAATGGTGGCCCCCGTGGAGTGAGGGGTCATCTGGCTTGTTGTGAGGCTCTGCTGGGGTGGTGGGCCAGGGCTAGAACCCGCCATGCCTCTCGAGTGCCTCATGAACGGCTGGGCACAGGGAGAGCAAGGAGCAGCTCTGCCCCATGTCTGAGAATCTCTGGACCAGCATACCTGGGCTGAATTGAGGAAAAACTGTTGCAGCGTGGGTGTCGATGATCCTGGCTGTGATGGGCTGGTCTGCTGGCTGGAGTTCTGATGAGAGGGAAGTCTGAATGTGGAAAATGGCGGCCCCATGGAGTGAGGGGTCATCTGGCTTGTTGTGAGGCTCTGCTGGGGTGGTGGGCCAGGGCTAGAACCTGCCATGCCTCTCCGAAAGTGCCTCATGAACGGCTGGGCACAGGGAGAGCAAGGAGCAGCTCTGCCCCCATGTCAGGGAGACTCTCAGACATCCTTCCTATAGTCTTCCTATAGTCTCAGCGTAGCCAGAGTGGTAGTCTCCTGGTAAATTCTAACTGTCCCACGTTGGGTGCAGTGGGTATAAAGAGGAGCTGTGCCCAATCTCGAAGACATAGAAGTCTTAGTAGATGTATAAGTCATTCAATCAAGGTGACTTCTGTAACTGCCACACCCTCTAGCAGTGTTTACATAGAAGAGAGGTCTCATTAGAATGAACCTTGGCTTAAATAAGATTAAGATGGGAGTGGGCAAAACAACAAAGCTCCCAGGTTAGCTAAACCTGTCCTCCAACAATCTTTCATGGGGAGATCATGTCATATGATCCAAACTATGTTCCCTAGCCAGATTGATCATCTCCAATGCCCTCAGGGTCCTGTCTCCAACAACAGTCTTCTTCGCCCCAAGCAAATCTTATGTGCTTTGTTCCCCTCACAGCCATACACAGCTTGTCTTGGGTGAGAAGAGCTGTTCTGAAATTTGCTCTAATCTGTGGGTCAGAGCAGAGTTTATTCTAAGAGTAGTCCCATTTCATAGGAAGGGTGGACCATCCTGTTCCTGGCACCATCTTATCCTTCTTAGGGACTCATATAGAGGATAGTAAAATCAATCCAAGGGCGTTGAGACGCCAGTTAGAGTTATGCCAGGGTGTCCAGGAGCAATCAATTCAGAGTCAAACTAACTCACAAATACACCGCCCCCACTTTCCTTTTGTGTTTATACAAGAACAAAACCTCTTATCCTAAACATATGCAAAAGGCTTATAGGAAGGAGAAAAACAATCCCTCATGAGCAGTGCAAAAACCCAGGACTAGTGAGTAGGGTGTGGTCAGACATGTAATCCAATAGGACAGTGTTGAGAAATCTCAGCTGCTCAGCTGCTTGGATGTATGGAGTTTTTGTCCTGGGGGAGATTTGCGGGCGATTTAACAGTTGGGAGATACAGTGGTGCACAATTGAAACTTGAGTTGCATTCTAATACAGTGCTACTTTAGGAAAATTAATATGATGGTAAATCTTAAAATAACTTCTGAAGAAAAAAAATGATTTATGATAATAAAAATTGACTTGGGAAACTGACAAGACTCTTATGGTCTGGAAGATAACTTTCTCTGCAAGTAATCATTTAGTTTGTTGAAATAATAAAAGCGCTAGAGCTGCCCTAAAGTGGTAGGAGCGAAGAGAGGAGAGGGCAGAGAGGAGAAATTAGGACATGATCATAAAAAGAAAATGAAACTCCAGACTTTCATTTGGCGTTTTCATAAATAATAAATGCATATTGAGTTGTATTTATATGATATTTAGGCTACAGTATATTCTTACATTTTTATGATGTTACCTAGGGTGGGAACTTTTCTTGCATTTCTCCATTTAAACATACAAGCACCTTATTAGAGAGGAAAAGCTATAACTGTTACTTTCCCTGCTGGGGAAACTGAGGCCAGACTAGTGTAGTAGCTTGACCTAATGTCCTGCTGGCAGGAAGCCATAGAGTGTGTCTTTGCCCTATTTTCTTTTAAAAACGTTTCTGAGACATTGTGGCCAAGGAAAGCAGTCGGAGTGGGAGTTGTTGTGTGAAGGAAAAAGGGTAGCTATTTCTGTCACCAGAAAAGTATTACCTGTGCGCTTTCCCTTGACTGAGCCGGGAGGGTGGATGATTATTGCATTTCACTGCATGAGAAATCATAACGCCTTCACCATGGCTGACCTATGCATCGGTCATCTGCACAAGAGGATTCTTTCATAGAACACGGTGGATCCTTTGTCTTCTCAGCCAGTGTTTCTCAGCCCCTTTGACCTCATTTCCTGGCTGTGAGGCCCCTATCTTACTGCTCTTGTGCCTTGTTCCGCTCCCCCCCAATCTACGTTATTTTCACCTGTTGGCCTTTCGCACATCCTGAGGCCCTGGTTGAGAAGCTGCTTAGGAACAATACTCCTGAGTTTTATTTTTATTTATTTATTTATTTATTTATTTATTTATTTATTTATTTGCTTTTTTGGGTCACACCTGGCAATGCTCAGGGGTTACTCCTGGCTCTTCGCTCAGGAATTACTCCTGGCGGTGCTCGGGGACCATATGGGATGCCTTACCAGCTATGCTATCGCTCTGGCCCCCTACTCCTGAGTTTTAATTTCTGCTTCTCTGGTCATTCAGCAAACATTTTAAAATATATATATATATATAATATATATATATATATATATTTTATTATGCCACCGTGAGACATAAATTTACAGAGATATTCATGTTTGGGGAACTTGTTTTGGTCATACAGTGTCCCAGCACCCATCGCTCCACCAGTGCCCATTTCCCACCACCAATGTCCCTGATTCTCTCCCCCTCCCTAGCCTGCCTCTATAGTTGGTTCTTTATCTATTTTCTCTTTCTCTCTTCTCTTACACATTGTCAATTCAGCAAATATTTTTAATGGAATAACCTCATTTCAGTTATATTTCTTTTATTTTTTGTAGCTCAGTTTTAGCTGCCTCTTTATTTCTTCCAAAACAATTTTTTATCTTAGCAATTTGAAGATGCTGAAAATTAGTCAACTAATGTCTATTAAACCCTGGGGAGAGGTAATAAGAAGTTAGTTGTGAACTGAGCTGGACTTAGCAAGCTTCCAATTCACTACAACTGCCTAAATTTAATAGATAACTAAGCCCCTCTAAAACATTTATTCTTGGTTTTTCTAGATGCAATCTCCCTCCCTTGTCAAGTGAGTACACCAAAGATGTCGGATCCAAAAGTCACCTGGTGACTGCTAACCCCAGCATCATTCGACAAAGGTAAGGGTTTATTACTCCTTTTGGAAGGAATGAAAGAGAAAATACTTTGTAATATTTAGTGCCTTAAAGACAGTGAGCACAAAAGACATGTGGGAAGCAGGGAGGGTGTCAGTGGGCATTATAAATAAACTAACAGGATTATGGGGATCCAAACACTCTTTTCATGCTTCCTCTGGGATTCTGTGTATTTTGGAGACAGGAGAGAAAACACAAGGACCCATTGTTCTGCTCCTGAGAGCAGCATGCTGGTCTGCTTACTCCTTACCACCACTTTCACATTTGTTGGCTCTACTTCCAACTCATTGATGGGCATTGATATGAATATCAGTTTTGGTAATGGATATGAACAAAGAATTGACTAATCCTCTGCCTCTATATATCTATAATAACAGCATCGCCAGGTCGCATAGGAACAGACCATCATTTGATGTTATAAGATGTTTCATTGCATTCAATCTGTTGAGAAAACAGATGGAAAATTCTTGCTCTAGTATCAGGTCTAGAAATCTTGGCAGTTGCTGTGGGACATTCTGGGGTGTGAGTCTCTAGCTGAAACAGCTATCAACTGTTTCTCCATGGTTTGTGCATTGTAGAGGACTCAGTCTCTGTGGGAAGAGGAGTCTACCACTGTCTTTGCACTCCCTGTGCAGCTCATAGCGAGGAGCAAAATATCCACATGTCTGGGCTCAGGCTTATGGACTAAGAACATTCCTACCAGCTGAACAGCGCAGCGCCTTACTGTAGAAGCAATGCAACACTACTTATTTGGGTTCGTGATTCCATAACGCAGAGGTCAGATGTCCAGAAGGACAGCCAGTTTTAAAGTTTATGACAAGTCTATAAAATTACCCTGCTTCCCTTCACCAAAAGCAATGAAGTCTTATTTTTTGTTTACTTCGGTATTCCACATGCTTTTTATAAATTTTAGGTTTAAAAGCTTTAGAGGGTCAGAGCAATAGTACAGCGGGTAGGGTACTTGTCCTGCATGCTACTGACCCAGTTGGGTGCCAGCACTCCGTGTGGTCCCACTAGCTCCTGCAGGAGTGATCCCTGAGCTCAGAGCCAGGATAAGTCCTGAGCACCACAGGGTGTGACCCTAAAGGAACAAACTAGCAAATAAAAAAGAGCATGAGCTAATAAGTAATAGAACACTCCCAGAAATAGTTTTTCAATTATAAGAGCTGTTTAATATAATTACACATATGTAACAATTTATAGACTATTAAAACCTGGGAGAAGCCGTGTGTTTCTGTATGGATTGTCCTACTTGATGCTTTGTTCATACCTGTAGTCCCCTCTCAAAATTATGCAAACCCAAGATATTTGTAATGTCTTGAACTTTGGTGCGACTAAAAATTAAAGTTATTGTGTAAAGATGTTCAGTAGAGATGGTTTCATGAATTCTCATATTCTCCAAAGTCTTGATGCTTTCAAAAGCATTCCTTTGAGATTTAAAAACACAATGAATTTTCATTACAAATTCTCTTAGAAAACAAGATTGAGAAAATACATATATTTATGAGAGGCAAAAGTAAATATATTTATGTACATAGATGAGAGGTATACATATTTATTGTAGCAAAAATAAGATTAGAAAGGGTAATATTTCTTGATGTATTTATAGGAAATTCATAGTAAGAAGGAGGTGTTTTTTTTTCTTTTGCTTTTTTTTGGGTCACACCTGGAGACACTCAGGGGTTACTCCTGACTCTTCGCTTAGGAATTATTCCTGGCAGTGCTCGTGGGACATATGGGATGCTGGGGATCGAACCCAGGTTCACTGTGTGCAAGCCAAACACCCTACCCACTGTGCTATTGATCTGGCCCCTAAGAAGGAGATTTGATATCATTTTGATTGCGATAAGTCATTGAGACGTGATATTGTTATTATTTTATTTTTTTTGGGTCAAATTGGACTGCGCTCTGGCTGTGTTCTGAGGAATCACTTCTGGTGTTGCTCAGGGTAGGGGGTCCATATGGGATGCTGAGCATAGAACCCGTCAGCCATGTAAAAGACAAGCCCCTAACCCACTGTATTATTCCTCCAGACCCAGCCAATATGGTGATTTACAAGGAAAAATATATGTATATTTGGTCTTCATTTACAGTTCCTGGACTCACAGTCCCCAAATCCTTAGATTTTTCTGAGTGTTGAGAAAGGTCTTATTTGTTACATGAACAAGGTGACTTTGGAAGCACCTAAGGGTGATTGCCTGTAGAATCAACATGTGATTAGAAGGATAAACTTTTAGAGGTTGCTAGTTTTACCCTTAGACCTTCACTGGAAAAGAAGAAGAAATGGGAATCAAGTTCGTTTGTAGATAGCAAGTTATGTGGTAGGGGGTGGAGCGTTTCCAAGTTGCCTCAAAGTTGGAGAGCGGCAGAAGCTTCTACCATAGAGGGCTTCAAAACAAGTTCCAGAGTTCTGTGAGCTGGCTAAGCAAGTTAACCTGAGATAGAGTTGTTGGAACCTCCCATGTGTTGGTAAGAACTCCTGATGCAGCCATCTGAGGTGGAGGATGGTCTTGGGAGACAGACACAGGTTCTTGGTGTCTGAGAACTGCATTTTGACATGGGGAAACCTTCACATACACTGTTTTCCATTTGGGTCTAGGGGTCCTTTTCAAAGAAGAGTGTATTTTTAAAGCACACTTAAGATATATATATATATATATATATATATATATATATATATATATAATGTAGTCAAAAATACAAAGCCTGCACATTTTAAAGTGTATAGTTTCTGATGAGTTTGAGCATGAGGCACTCTTTGTGAGGACTGTCACCACAATTAAGGTAATAAACATATTCATTGCCTCTGAAAGTTTCCTTCTCACTGACTCGATTATAAGAACACTTAATGTAAGGGCTGTCTTTTTCACTCATCTTGTGGAGTGGGTAGGAAGTGTGTTCTTTTTGACAGAACCCAGAACAAGATGAACTAGGGTGCCCGGGACACTCACTTGTCACTTGTATCACTTGTCTTCCCGTTGTTCGATTTGCTCGATTGGGCAGTAACATCTCCATTTGTTCCTATTGCGTGCTAGTATAGCCCATGGGCCTCTGAGCACTCCAGGAACATGAAGAGCCTCAACCCATTCCTTCAGGTCATGGGAATGAGGTCTATTATTGTTACTGTTTTTGACATATCAAGTACTACATGGGTAGCTTGTGCACAGGACACAAGGTTTATAAAACCTTTCCTGGACTTTGCTGTCAGTCACAATTGTTTTTGGCTGCATTTTTGTGGGAGTGGAGAGGTCAGGAGGTTCTATATAGCTGCAAGTTTGCATCTTCTGATTGATGACTATTGTCTTCCACCACCAGACTTTTCTGAGTGGAAGGCAGCAAAAAATTTATTCATGGGTTAGTTGTCCTTTATCAGCATTCCGTGTCTAGCATATTTGTTCAGATGCCCTAAGAAGCACTTGCTGAAATCTGTTATTACTTCCTTGATAGTTAGGAAGTTTTCTAATTTGGACTGTATTGCTGAGCTGTTGGGTGGCATGTACTTTCAGTGCACTTTAGATGGAACATATATTTTAAATATACATATTGTCAAAATTTCAGAAGAACCTTGTAGTTCTTACATGTTCTTGTAACAAAGCAACGCTTATTGTCAGATTAATTCATTGAGTTGACTTCTTGTTAGAAAAAGGGCTCACTACCTTCTAATTCAAGTAAATATTAAAACAAATTCAAGTAAATGTTAAAACATGACCCTGTATAATGATCTCACTCCTGAATTCTAATTATTCTTTATAAAAACACAGGAGTTTCAAAGAGTTTGTCACTTGGATGAGATAGGATTCTGCTTATTTCTATTTCTTATAAATATCTATTTTATTCCTCAGTAGTTACAAATCTTGAAAATATTTGGTGACTTGGTGGTTTTTGCACTCTAAGACATTACATCATTTGTTTACCGGGGAAACAGGGGGCATGTTTTTCTTTGTAAAGTGGAAAAGTGAAGATTATAAAAATAGAATTTGCAAATGAGGTAATCACTTAGACCATTAGATTAGTCTTGAGTAAGTGAGTTTCCGAAAATGGTGTGTGCAGAAGTTGAGGATTTAGAAATTCATGGGGATGAAGGGAGAGAAACTTGAACTCTGTAAGAACAAAATTTACAGAGGCACTCATTCAGAAATGAATTTTGGATTGACTTTGGGACAGAGAGTTGAGTGATACATGTTTCAAACCCAGAAGTTATTCCCAGTCAGCAGACATTTCATGGTTTTGGGCCTGTGAAGGAAGCTTTGGGGTACTACAACTACTTCCAGGTGTGACCCCAGAAGCCCGAGCACCACTGGCAGGTGCCCTTAGTCCCTGCCACCTCAGAACCCCAGTGGTGCTGCATTCTCTGGCCTCATGGTGAAGCACTAGCTTAGTTTCCCAAGAGTCACTGGGAGTGGCCCTGGGGCGCATGAGTGTTGCTCAGAAGCACCTCCTCTAAATTTCATGTATTTTTAGAGGAGGTGTATATGTGCATGCACTTTTGGGGGGGGGGCTTTTGGTGTGATACCAGGAGCATTGCACCCTGCGATGCTCAAAGGTTGCTCCTGGCTCTGCACCCAGGAACTACTCGGGCGGTGCTGAGGGGGACCATATGGGATGCCAGGGATTGAACCTGGGTCAGCAGCATAAAAGCCTTCTCTGCTGTATAATTGCTCCTGTCCTGTGCATGTATTTTTTTAAACATTGTTGATTCATTGATTTTAATGAAGCCAGACTTGACAGTGCTCAGGGGCCACGTCCATAGTGCTTGGGGAATGTACCAGAGGTCAAACTGGGCCTCCTGCATCCAGAACACACACCCACACACCCCATCCCTTGAGCCAGCTTCCCAGCTCCTTGTATATTTTTTAACCAGATTTTGCAAGGCTTTAACACTCTTAAAAGTTTACAATTCACTGACCCTAGACAGATTTTACAGAAGCTTGATTTGTAAGAGGAGAGATGATTAGCTTTCTGAGAATTTATTTTTCAGTGTTTCAGTAGCTTTGAAAACTCAGTTACCCATTTGCCCATGACAAGAATTAAATATATAATTGGGAAAGTGATTGTTCACGGTCAAAATTTAGGAACATTTGTGTTTGTAGCCCCCAAATCAGTGGCAGGTTCTGAAAATGCAGTGGGTATAAAGAGGAGCTGTGCCCAATCTACAAAACATAGAAGTCTTAGTCAGAAGCTATTCAGAGTCAAGGTGACTTCTGTAACTGCCACACCCTCTAGCAGTGTTTACATAGAAGAGAGATCTCATTAGAATGAACCTTGGCTTAAGAACATGTAAGTATATTAAGCTTACATGTTATGTTATCTTAAGTGAGTGGGTAAAACAGCAAAGTTCCAAAGCCATCTAAGCCTGTCATCAAACAGAGCACGGTGGTCTGCTTCAGCCTCTTGGGAAAACAACTGGAAACTCCTAATAGCTCCTCATGATCCTCCTGGGTCTCTACCTCACAGACACAAAAACATTAATCTGAAAAGACATGTGTCCACCTATGTGCATCACAGCAATGTTTACAGTAGCCGAGATCTGGAAACAGCTCAGGTGCCCAACATTGAATGAGTGGAAAAAGAAATAGGTTAGTCACTTTACACCACAGAGACTGGCACATATTCAAAAGAGCAAGAACAACAAGTGCTGGCGTGGATGTGGGGAAAGGGGGACACTCATCCATTGTTGGTGGGAATGCCGGCTGGTACAGCCTTTTTGGAAAACAATATGGACTTTCCTCCAAAGACTAGAAATTGAACTCCCATTTGAACCAGCCATACCACTCCTGGGAATCTACTCTGGGAAACCAAAAATACACAGCGGAAACACCATCCCTACTTTTATGTTCATAGCAGCATTATTCACAATAGCCAGAATCTGGAAGTAACCAGAGTGCCCGAAAATCGATGACTGGATAAAGAAGCTTTGGTACATCTACACAATGGAATACTATGCAGCTATTAGGAAAAAGGAAGTTATAAAATTTGCCTATAAATGGATGGACATGGAGAAGATTATGTTGAGCGAAATTAGCCAGAAGGAGAGAGACAGATACAGAATGACTGCATTTATTTGCATGGCATAAATATATATGTACATATTATGATACCAATATCCAAGGTCAAGTGAAACATATATCAGGAGGTCTTGTCAAAGGTGGAAATTATCACAAACGTGTGGGAGTCAGAGTTTAGGTAAGACAGAAAATGGAACAGGGTGCTAATTATAGTCGAGGGTACTAATGCCAACCTAGAACTGAGCATTAAATAGAGGCAAAAGGATACACATGACAACCTTTTAATGTATGTTCTGTAATCCATAGTCTGGAAGGGAAGGAAAAGAGAAAGAGAGAGAAAGGGAAAGAAATAAAGAACCTGCCATGGAGCAGGGCTGGGGAAGGGGAGGGAACCGGGGCGTTGGTGGTGGGAGATGGGCACTGGTGGAGGGACGGGTGCTGGAACACTGTATGATCAAAACCCAAATATGAACTTTTTAATTGTATATCTTTTTATTTGTATATCTCACGGTGGTATAATAAAATACTTAAAAAAAAAGAAATAGGTTGGAAGCCTCCTTCAGCTGCTTGGGGGAAAGAGAGTTGGGATAGGAAGGACCACTAGGACAAAGACAAGAAATGATCACTCTGGATAAGAAACTTGTGCTGAAAGTAGGCAAAGGAACAAACGTGATAACTCTAGGTGTCTGTACTGCAAACCATAATGCCCAATGGGAGAGAGAGGGAGAGAGAAGGAAAATGCCTGCCATAGAGACAGGCTGGGGGCAGGAAGGGGGAAGGTGGAAGGAGGGTAAAGGGGAGACATTGGTGGTGGGAGGGACGGGTGTTGAAACATTGGATCAATGACACCCAATCATAAACAGTGTCTAACTGTGTAGCATGGTAACTCAATAAAAAAGAGAAAGGAAAGGAAAAGAAATGGTATATAATGAAATACTATTCTGATATGAGGAAAGATGCAATTTTGCAGTTTTGTGCAACTAGGATGGGATTGGAGTATCGTGAGTCAGAGGTAAAAGATAAATACCTGATGATCTTACTCATACGTGAATTATAAGGAAACAAAGGAATCGAAAGTCCCCAACAGAAACACTCTCCCGTGAGACATGTTCAAGAGAACAAAGTGGGAGGAAGTGGGGAGCATGTGGGATAATGGTGAAGAGGTCTGGAACCACCAATTGAGGGAAAAACATTAATTTAAAAAAAGAATAAT
The DNA here is from genome assembly GCA_021461705.1 of Cryptotis parvus. Classification (NCBI taxonomy): domain Eukaryota; kingdom Metazoa; phylum Chordata; class Mammalia; order Eulipotyphla; family Soricidae; genus Cryptotis; species Cryptotis parvus. The sequence goes on along the minus strand of JAJIBD010032780.1, from coordinate 60,612 downwards.
GGATTCATAAATACAGGAACCGCTATATCAAACATGATCAATGAAATTTTTATAAAGTACAAGTCTAGACCATTTCAGTACAATGGAAGCTTTTTAAAAGCTGCCAGAGAGAAAAGATGGTAGGCAGGGGGCGGGGCCCAACAAGGCTTGTTCAGAAGAACAAGTGGAGGTCAGGGGCCGTGAAAAATACCTGCAAAGTGCCCAGAAGAAATTATTGAGACAGAAATTTCCAGTAAGCAGATGAGAAACTGTTTTCAGAGTACACCACAGAAGTATGGACGTAGAGATGATTTAACATCTAGGGTCTGCTATGAAGGAAATTCTAAAGAATTGCTTCCCAGAAAAGATAATTTGCAGGAAACATCTGGAATGCAAAGGAATTGGTAAGCCCGTGACTAAGCCTAAAACAACCTCATCCGTATAAGTAGGAATAAGTGCACATCAGCTGTATCTGAAGGTGCCTCCGAGCAGAAAGGTGCAGCGAAGACACTTGAACACACGTTGCGTGCTGTGACACTCCCATTCCAGTCCTCCGTGCTCCGAGGCAACCTACTCTGCCCGGCTTCAGCAGTGGAGGCGCTTTCCTTACGGCTTTCCTTCTCTGTGGTCAGAAATGCAGGAGGCACCGACTGGAGATGCCGTGGGTGCATGAGGTGGCAAAGGCTGGAACATCCCCCTGGCCAGGCCTCTCTTCTCTGTCCACCTGACCCCAGAGCTCTCGCCCACCTGACCTCAGAGCTCTCGCCCACCTGACCTCAGAGCTCTCCTTGTGAGAAGCTTCAGGCTTCCATGCAGCATGTCCACTCAGGACAGGTGTAGCTCAGTGTCCTTCACCACTCTGGTACACAGCAAACCACTGTTCTACCACCTTTGTTCCAACTTTGACCCATGGGCTGATATGCAGGGCAGGGCCAGTGCCCAGAATAACGAAGTGGAGGGATGCTGGTGTAGCTGACGGCCCTCGAAGCTAGCTAGCAGCAAGACAAAACCAAGCGGAAGCACATGGCACTTTTGAACTTCACATCGGAAGTGACTTTGTGCCAGTTCTCTTGTTGTTTGTTGGTTGGAGCAGCGGCAAAGCTCCCTCATCCACCAGGCTCAGGAGAGGAAGAGTGCGAGGCAGAGCCAGCTCTCGTGGACGACGACGATGATTACTCATTTTTATTATATAGTCACCATAGTCAGAAAGTCACTCGTGTTGGATTTCTGGCATACAATGTTCCACACCAGTGCCCCCGCCCCTCCCTCTACTCTCCCACCAACCACCAACCTGTCTCTATGACAGGCACTTCATCTTTTTTGTTTTTTCAGCTGCCCATCAAATGCTGAGTCTTTCTTTTTTTCATTTCATGATACCACTGTGAATATATACAATATCAAAGATGGTCATGATTGGGTTTTAAAATGTAATCCTCCCAGGAATGTTGGACCAAAATCTTGGGAATTGCTACATTTCTACTACCGGCCTGACTTTTTTTTGTAGAGACACCCTCTTGACTTGCAAAGATATTTTGTTACTGCCTCAGATTAATTATGAGGGGCAACTTTGCATGGAACGTCTGAAACGAGCTAATTCCACCTGAATCCTTATTTGGGTCTGGGGGCAAATGGCCATGATCCACTTGGGAGCCATTTCATGGAGATGTTTAAGTAGTCAGTGATTACATAAGGGTCCTCGGTCCTCGGTTAATGAATGTTGCTAATTATTCTCATAAGGTGTTAATGATTATTAGTGGGATTGAATATTTCTGTAATCTGTGACAATTATTTTATTTTAAATTTATATTTCTTATTATACTGGGAAATAGGAAAGACATGGATTAAATAGAATTCAGTTTTTAAATAGACTATAATTTTGATTATATGCTGAATTACACAGTTTTTAAAAAGTTACATATTTTGTTGAGCCATGTTTACTTTCCAACGTGAATTTTAAAAACATCTCCACACATTTATATTTCTGAATTGTGTTGTTTTCATAGAAATTGTTTTTGTTGTTAATCACACCTTAGGAAAGATCAATAACCTTGCAATTTTAAATTTCTACTATTAGCTTGCATTTCTAGATCTCTGCAGGATGACACCCATTTATACAACCCCCAAGAAGGAGCAAACATCTTAAACCACTCACACTGCAAGTTACTGACAAGGGAAAGCTATGACTTGGTTATGGACAGATAGGAACTTTTCCTTTTACCTAATGAAGGGATTGGTAGAAGGAGCGATGCCAACACATAAATATGACACACTATGTGACCATGAATTGTGCAGATTTTTGTATTTGAACATGGACACCCGAGCTGCAGAGCCACCCTCAGCCGCCTACCAGCTGAGGCTCACCCAGCATCGACTGAGCAAGAGCAACCTGGGTGACAGCGCAATAACTTGTGCCGTCGCATTTCTCAGTAGAAGTGAAACTTGGAGGAAGAAAGTAGAAAAAAATGGAGGCAAATCTGCTTTCCTTGTAAAGCCACAAAATAATAGCGAACGTCAGAAGACAGTGAAGCTGTATTATAAGTGGCAGTTAAGATGTGGACAGAATAATTGTGTCTGTAACTGTGAAAGCGAAGGTAGGAAAGATCACTCAGTTCCTTGGAATGGATGAAAGAAATGCTCGAGCAGGAAGTCACCAGTGCAGTTATTCATAGAGCTATTGCACGAACACGGAGTCTGTTGTATTGGCAGCCTTCTTTTTCCTGCATTATTGATAAATAACATGATACTATCTTAGGGTTGATGAAATAGAATTTATTTTAAATAGATGTTCTCCACCAGTTGCTCAGAAGTCAAAAGATCAGGTAGGACCAAATTGAGGGCATCAGAGAGATAATCCAAAAGGGAGGCACTCGCCTTGTATGTGGTCAACCCAGGTTCAGTCCCTGCCACCCTCTATGCCCCCACTAAGCACTGCCGTGAGTGACCTGTGAGCACAGAGTCAGATGTTAGCCCCAAGTACCACTGGGCATTGCCCCCCCCACACACACACACCCAAGTATCAGCAGACACACACGAAAAGAATTGGATAATTTTAGGAGAGTGATACATAGAAGGAAAAGAATGGGGCTGGAGGGATAGTTCAGCAGGCGGAGCATTTGCATTGCACGTGGCCAACCCAGGCTCAGTCCCCGGCATCCCATATGGTCCCCTCGCAGTTCAGGGTAATTCCTCAGCACAGAGCCAGGAGCCTGGGCATTGCCGCTGTGGCCCTAAGACAAAAACAAACAAAAAAGAAAAACCACCAAGCATAGCTAACTGTTAGGGACATGTAAAGGTAGACAGTGTTGGCACTAACATCTCCCTTTTCTGTTTAGTGAAAAGATTTATGGCAGACCAGCTGGGGGTTGCTTCGGTCATATACTAAGTAGCCTAACTGGCTTGACCCTACATCTTGAAGAACCATTGCGGAGGCATCACTAGGGGTTGGTCACTGGCATCGCAGCTCAGCCAGATCTCTCTGAGAGACCCATAATGAGTTTGCCACTTGGAGTCAAGGGAGGATTTGTCTGGAAATAATTGGGAAGCGCCTGATTTAGTTTCTTTGTGATATTATATTGCAAGAAGTAGGAATGAGAAACAATACAAATTTGATAAACATTACAAAAGAAAACCCACAGAAAGAGACAGAATTTCTATTTAAATGTTGAGAAACCAATGGGGGGAAAAGACCACAGGCCGCTAAAGACCACTCAGCGGTCTGTGGTCTTTTTCACTTTTACGCTTTAGTAAAAGTGTAAAAAAATTACACTTTTACTAACGTGTAATTCACCACATTTCCTGTTTTTAGTTGTTATTTTGCGTCCATGTAAAACAGAATCCTCTCATCACCAAACTAGCTTTAAACTAAGCTCTATCAATTTTGTATCAAGATAAAAGGTGATTGCTCCTTCCCAGGAAAAATTGTGATTAACCCTTATCAGATGTTCTGCCTCTAGTATCACATACCTTGTTGTAGTCAATTATCACAGTAAATTATCTTCTGTTTTTTTGACTATGAGGTCATGAACTTTAAATCCTCCATATTACTTTCTTTCAGCTAAGGCCAAGTCCTCATCTCTGTTTAAGCCACTTCCTCGTGTGATTTGTAACAGCTCTTCACTGTTAATCAGAACTTATGTAGATACTTATAGTCTTGAAAACTTAATTTTCTACTATGGAATTTCATTTCTGGATCTTTGGTGGACCCATCCTTTACGCATAACCAGCAAGAACAAGTGTCTTAAAAAACTCCATCCTAATTGACCATACTCTGATTAGCAACCGCACGGACTTACGGATCACAAATCTATATTTCATATTCTTTTTTCCACCACTAATTTTTTTACTTTCTTTATGCCACCTGCTCCAAAAATAGTTTCTTTATTCAGTTGTCTGATTTGGGCATTCAGGCTGTTTCCAGATTCTGGCTATTGTGAATAGTGCTACTATGAACATGAAAGTGCAGATGTTGTTTCTGCTGTGTGTGTTTGGGTTCCCAGGGTATATTCCCAGGAGTAGTATTGCTGGTTCAAATGGGAGCTCAATTTCTAGTTTTTGGAGGAATGTCCATATTGCTCTCCAAAATGGCTGTACCATTTAACAATCCCACCAACAATAAATGACCCTCGATCTTTGACATCTTTGTCTCTTCACTGTCTTGGAGACTCCATCCATTCCTACAGTTTTCACTTCTATCATCTCTGCATGTGATAGTCCAAATTTTAATTTTCTGATTTCATATACACTGGGGACCTCTCAAGGAGTGCTCAGGGTACCATGAGGGCCACTCCTGTTGATTCTTGGCCATCTGGACTGGACAGTTCAATGCTAAGTGCTGAGAATAATGGTGTTGCACAGACCCAGAAATTTGGGGAACCTCCAGGTGCTTGTGGGCTTCTAAGACTACACCCATAAATTCCAAGAGGTCATGTACTGGGAATTCAGTCAAGGTCTGATGAATGTACGGCAAGTGCCCTAACCCATTTACTCTCGCTCCAGCCATGATTTCAAATCTCAAATTAAATGTCTGGCTACCTGCTTGGCAGCTCTTCCTAGGTGGCATTTTATTATTCATATTGCTCATATTCCAACGTGGACTTCTCCCTTATACTTAGAAGTTTCATATGTTTGTTTTAACTTGACCTGTTTATCATTCAACTGATTTTTTTTATTGAATGTTAGATTGAAATTTTGTGAATGTTGATAATTCTGGGCTACAGTTTTGGTTAATTACAACAGACTGTGGCTAGCATTCCGTAGTTTAGATTATTGCTATATCCTCTCCATGTTTATACTGCCAGTTGAACTCATCATATTTGGTATCCGGACTCCACAGCTCATCAGAACTCCACCTAAGAGAAAAACCTATCTCTTCCCATTGTGTGTGGCCGCTTCTCGGCCTTGAGGTTTATTAGTAAATGCACAAACTGCGAGCCTACTACTGAGAGTATACCACCCACATGGCAGAGCCTGGCAAGCTACCGTGTCGTGTTTGATATGCCAAAAAACCAGTAACAAATTATTGACCTCATTCCCATGACCTGAAGGAATGGTCTGAGGTTCTTCATGTTCCTGGAGTGAGCAGATGCCCTTGGGCTACGCTAGCACACGACAGGACTATGGAGATGTTACTGGTGCACACTTGAGCAAATCAATGAACAATGGGAAGAAAAGTGATACAAGTGATCAGTGCAAGAAAGCGGTTGTTGGCCAGCTCCTCCATAAGCCAGTGAGAATTGCTAGACTAACCCATAACACTCCTCGAGTCACTCACTTCTTCCGTTTTCAAGTCACTGTACCAGATCTTTCCTCTTCAAGCCCCGACTCCTTTGCAATCCGTTCTTGCTGTCTGCTTTGCTGAGAACATAGAATTCATGAGGAAATGATGCGCGTGCTCTCATCCACAAGGTCCCAGTCTCTCTTGTCTAAAGCTAATGCGTGATTTATTTCTTCTATGTTTTTTTAAAATGTTCCCTTTTACACTAAAACTTGCAGAATGGTAGCTGATAGTTTAAACAGTGTTCAGCAGCATCAACAAAATAGTGACCTGGAATCTTCCTTCAGCCTTTTACTCTTAATAGCTGTTCAAATTCACCGGATGTCTTATCCTTCTTGGATTATGGTTTTTTTTTTATCTGTTGTACGTTTCACTCAGGAATTCCCAGGTCTGATGATGGAAGCAAATGTTTTGAGAGCTTCTTGTCTGAAATTGTCTTAATGTTACTGTTTACTTGAGTGATAGTTTGGTTAGGCGTTCATGTACTGTTTGGAAATCCTTTACTTTGAAGATTCTTCTCTGTTTCCTGGGTTTCAGTATTATCTTTGAGAAAAATGATGGCATTTTGCTAGCAACTTTTTAATAATCTGGATTTCTTGTTCTCTCTGCACTCCAAACTACTGTGGATGCCCCAACACATCCAGAATGGTTTGAAAATTGGCAGCTTCTTGATAATGAACCCAGGTTTGGATGCTTCCCACTTGAAGGCCAATATCCCAGAAGCAGAGTGGGTGCAAGAAGAGGTTTATTCAGCTACTAGAAACCTGAGAAGAGTAAACTTGCCTCCAGACCACCTTGCTCTCAGGAGAAGTCGGCTTTCGGTCATGCGGAGAAGTGAGAACGAGGTTGGAGTGGGTCCACAGGAGGGAGTCTGGAGTCCCGGAGCACCTGGTATTGGTTCTCCTCTGAGGATGGAGACTCTCTGGGTAGTTCTTATCTTCTGATAAGCTTCAGAAGGTTTCAGAGGTCTCTCGTTTGCCCTTTCCCACTTCCACCTGTAACTAGGCCTCATTAAATACCAACTACATGAAGTTCTTTTTTGTCGGGAGGCAGGAAAGAGACAAGAGGAGGATGAGAGATTATAAAACATACATTTGTGAGGAACAAGATGGAGTAGTTTTGTAATTTTATTATATCACAGAGAGGCAATTACAAAGTTGTTCATGATTTCATGCAGTGTTAAGATGGAGACTTTAATGCTTGCTTACTTGCAGTTCCCTGTGGTCAATACCTATTTCCTTTTCTTTGAAAATTGGGATATCAAATTCTCTTTGTCTGTTTCCTGCTAAATAGGAGTAGTGTGATAGTTTTGAATGGAAGAGGTTGATGTCATGGGAAAAATAACCCTTTATCCATTTTTGTGGGAAAACAGATTGAGGTGGGGGGGTGCTTTTTCAGGAAATTTTCCAATCTTAGTCTCAGGATGCATTTTAGTGTGAATAGATTCTGGCTGATATTTGACAAAGTAGGATTATGGGCCAGAGTACAGTGGATAGGGCCCTTACTTTGTGTGCTGCTGACCCAGGTTAAATATCCAGCTCCACGTGTCCTTCCTCAGTCCCCCGAGCCTGCCAGGAGTGATCCCTGAGTGCAGAGCCAGAGTAAGCCCTGACCATCTCTGACTTTTTGTTTGGTCTAAAACCAAAACAAAACAAAAAGAGAAATGGCTTTATAAATTTGTCTTATTCACCTGGAAGTAATGTGCTGTATTTGTTTCAGTCAAGTTATCCTTTTTAGTTTTCATCTCCACTGTCAGTGGTCATATTTGTGAAAAGAGGAGCACCTACTCAGATCTGAATATCCTATACTGGACAAGGTTATATGAACAGGAAAGTTGACATAGGACAGACTGACCTAAAGGAGAAAACATTCTACCCACCGTTGAATGTAACCTTTCACCCATGCCATATTTTATGGTGAAAAAATTTTTGCTCCTTTATAGTCCCACATTCTTGAGCAGTTTCATATTTCAGAAGTTAATTGCTTCATTATTTTCTAGAATCAACTTCTTGGACCAGGTATGAGACCAGTTCAATAAGGAGTTGTGTGTGAATTTGGAATACTAGTTCTATAGAAACAAAAGCAAACAGATTAAATTAATGTAACAAAAAATCCTATTTGGAAGTTCTGAAGATTCTTAGTCAAGAATTATTCCTTGATATAAACGATAACATCTTCATATGGCAAATTCTTCTAGGTTGCAGTGTCCCTAGATACTTAGACGAGCATCGTAATTTTTTTTCTCAGTATAATCACTGCAACTATTCATGGAGTCTATATCAAACTCTACATTCCAGTTTATGTACTCATACATAATCCTTTAGAAAATGAAAGTACAAGTATTCAAATCAGTGTAAAAGAAAAAAAAGAAAAAATTGGAAATTTTAGTTCAGAAAATCATAGCCAGATAGTCTAAAAAGTCAGGATTATTTTACATTATAAATAGGAGAACAAAAAGTCCAAAAATGTATTAAGAGAACTAGAATCTGAGTTCTGCAAGATGCATATTACTGAAAACACATTTTTTCTTTTCACTTTACCTCTATTCTACCAAATAGAGTAAGAAATTTTTGTGCTTCATTCTTTTTTAAAAATATTTTATTATACCACCGTGAGATACACAATTACAAAGATGTTCATAAGATGTTCATATTTGGGTTTCAGTCATACAGTGTTCCAGCACCCATCCCTCCACCAGTGCCCAGGTGGCTGCTCCCAGGGAGAAGTTGTCACACTCTCCGTACTACAGGCCTCAACTAATTCATTTTAATTTTCTTAAGCCCAAGAGTTCTGAGTTTTGGGAGAACAAGATGAGGGTTATCCCATTACATTTCCTATTTCAGATGAGATTCTGTCCCACACGTCAGTGCTCTTGAGTTAAGCCAGATTTCTTTTGGGACCCTTAACCCCTCCTGTGTTGGAGTCAGAGTGATACTGCAGTTGGCTCGTGGTCCTTCTGGGTCTTTAGTTGCAATTCCAGTGCAAATGTTAGGGAAATGCAGCAAATCTAAGGCAACTGAAGCATGGGATGACATGACAAGGACCCAGAAATTCATAAAAAAGACATTTCACTTGCATCACATTTTACCTATAACATCTATGTTTTGGTTTCTGATACTGCCAAAGGGCTAATTTTGTTGCCCACTTAGTAAAATGGAAACCTTTAAGAAAGGTATCAAACTCTTTTTTTTCTCTTTTAGATTTTTTGCCTCTGAGCCGAGTCTCAATCCCTGAAGCACTATAATCTCTGACATTCCAGACAAAAACTCAGGAATGCAGGAGCTGGAGCATTCCTGCTCCATAGTACATCTAGGAGGGCATTTGCCTTGCACACAGCCAACTCAGGTTCAATCCCCAGCATCCCACATGGTCCCTGATCACCACCAGGAGTAATTCCAGAGCACAGAGCCAGGAGTAACTCCTGAGCATTGCTGGGTGTGGCTTAAAAAAAAACAAGCAAACAAAACAAAATTCAGTAATGCCATCAATTTCTATGTCTATTATAAAAAGAAATGGTTTCTTCCTGAACTTATGCAAGCAAATACATTTTCATGAATTCTAATAACACTGAAGGATCAGGGTGTTGTCGAGAGAAAAGGAAATTCTTTAGTTCTGCTCATAAGAAGTAGTCTATCACTGCTGTATACTTCCAGATGAATGAAAACATTCACCAATTCAGAGACAGAAGGTAAACTTGTGATTGTTTAGGTCTCAAAAGCAACAGATAATGTATGTGGTTTCTTTTATGGAGGTTATGAAAATATAAAATTACACTGTGTGAATGACTGTACAACCCAGTGAACAAGATATTTTAAATGGGTGAATATTCTGTTGCAATTATTGTATAACTTATGATATATGTACCATATCTTAACAAAGCTTTACTTTTTTTAATGTGGTGTGTATTAAAGCTGATGAAAACAGAAAAAAAAGTAGTAGTCTATCAGATTGCTGCAGGTTACAGCTTTAAGTCTATTGAGTCTATTTACCCTAAACTGTATGGCCCCAAGCAAATTACTTAAAATCATACTTATCGGTGGTTTAATGATTCTAATGCAGAAATTTCAGTCATTTGTAAATAATTAAGAGTCTAAATTTCCCATAAACTGCAGCTTGTTATTTTCATTTAGCCATTACCATGAACCATTTTCTTTTTCTGTCCATTGCTCTTTTCTGACCTTGTTTTCCCTCTCTCTACCTTACCCCTGTCCTGCTAGTTTACCCCCAGATCTCCTGCTATGCTCTCCTTTATGTAATTTTCACTCTGAGCCCCCATTTGAATGCCCTGGGAATGTGGGCACAGGGCCAACACCATCCTCAGTTGAGAAAAACTGTTGTAGAATATTTGCCCAACTCTTTTCCTGGACATCCTTCTGAACGTAAAGTGTTCAGCAGCAGCAACGTCTTAACTAGCAAGTAGGATACAATGACCACAATCAAGGTTTCCATTAATGAATAAGAGAGTTGTTTATTTACATGAACTTTGTGTTTGTTACATGTGTAAGAAAAAGAGAAGGATCAAATGTACCACAGGATGCTATTTCATCAAGCAATGCAAGAACTTAGAGTTGGCGATTGTGACCAAATAGAGAGTTAAAGAAAGAACTCAAGAAAAGGAGTTTCAAAAGGAGCAGTCATGAACCTACAGACTGTAAAGTTCCACTGGGTGCCGGCACAGCAAATGAAAATACTGTTTATTACATGTGATTATTACGTGAACTTTGAGACATGTATCACCAAGTAATGCTCAGGATTGACCAGAAAATAACAGTCTCACCCCTAACCTCTTCTTCAATCCTGTCTTCACTCCACTCAAGGTAATCTGACAAAAAAAAAATTCTAGCTGTAAAACAATATAATAATTTAGAAAGAGTTAGGGACTAATTTTTCAAATTCTGTCACAAACATAGACCAAATAGAGTTGTAGTATGAAATAATTTTCCTTCTACTCATGGATCCATAACTAAAAGCAGCCCAGTCTCCTCTAAGAGAGGATCCAGGGGTCTTTAAGGTGGTGCACACTTGAATTTCCCCTTGTCAAAGAAAATAAATAGAACCAAAGTCTACAACACTACACAAACAGGAGGATGAGAAGGAAGAACAACTTGCCACATGACTCAGTGACCCAGGGGGTTCCAAACGGCAAAAACAAAGGTCCTTTCATTGTGCTGACAAAACAATAACCTTGCTTTGAGTCTGTTGATTTATTTTTCCAAATCTTTTCTTATCAACAAAGCTTTGGGGGTCATTGGCATGAAGGGAAGGAAAGGGAGAGTCCCCAAGACACATGGGTCTTACAGCTGTTGGGGTGCCCCAGATTCTCTCTATGGGGTTAGCTGGTCTTATTTTGATGTCAACACACCTGACAGCTAATACTACTCCCAGTATTATGAGCAGGTAAGCCCGGGCTTGCTGGCTGTGGTCTCTGCTCAACCTCTGAGAACCTGGGGACTGACCAGTTCAGAGTACCACATTCCCATCTGGATCACCAGAATCTGTTACTAAGTCCACAGTGGGTACTTAACCACTGAGTCAGTATTCAAAAATTGTGATCTGTGTAAGGTGGAAAACAAAACAAAAGAGAAACCACACAGTCCTGTTCAGGTGCTTAGCAGCCTGAGGAGATGGTAGACCTCTTGCCTCCCAAAGCCAATTTAGGGTGGGGGGTCGTGGTTTATTTAGGGCTAGTGGGGAATTAAGTAAGTCAGAAAAATTGTGACAAGTGAGTCAACAGGAGGAAGGAGTCAGATAAACTTCAAAAAGTCTCTTCAAAAGGACCTGGCGTGTTGGTTCTTCTTGAAGGAGGGGTATAAGCCACCGAGCCTGTTGTTTGTTCTTCTTTCATTCTGTAACTGGACCTGTTCAGTCAAACATAGTGTTTGAAACATCCATTAAGATTGGGAAGTAGGAAAGCGCCAAGGGCGTGAGGGGTGAGCAATGATCAGAAATAGGTTTGTGAGAAACAGGATAAAGTCTCTGATGCTCTCTGTGTTACTGGCCTGCTTTTCATTTGTCGTGCCAGCGCCCAGTGGAACTTTTGCAGTCTGTAGGTTCATGACTTCTCCTTTTTGGAAAGTTTTCTTGAGTTCTTTCTTTAACTCTACAGCTTTGGTCACAGTAGGCAACTCTTAAGTTCTTGCCTTGCTTGGCCAGGTAGCATCCTGCGGTACATTTGATCCTCTTTTTTTTTTTTTGCTTTTTGGGTCACACCCGGCAATGCTCAGGGGTTTCTCCTGGCTCTGCACTCAGGAATTACTCCTGGCGGTGCTTGGGGGACCATATGGGATGCTGGGGATCGAACCCGGGCGGCACAGGCCGGCTGCGTGCAAGGCAAGCGCCCTACCCCCTGGGCTATCGCTCCGGCCCCCTCTTCTTTTTCTTAATTCACTGTTTTCACTTAGCTGCCAATACTGTTGATTTTCCTTCTACTTCAAAAAGCCTCTGCTTTTTAGTAAGTTTTGCTGTTTTTCACATTTCCTAAACCTAGAGACATAGAGTGGATGGAAATAAATTCATTCATTTTTTTTTCCTGTTTGTACATCCTAACAGTATTCATTTTATCCTCATGCCTTTACACACTTCCATCACTTCTAATTTTGTACTGTACCTACTCTTTAATTACACTCATATAACTGACTCATAGTTCAGCTAATATATATGTCTAATACTAAGATTAAACTTAAAATATCAGCTTAAAGCCTGTGTTTTATTTTTTTATTTTTTTTTAATTTTTTTATTATACCACAGTGAAACATACAATTACAAAGGTGTTCATAATTGGTTCTTGGTAATACAGTATACCAGCACCCATCCCTCCACCAGTGCCCCATTTCCACCACCAATGTACCCCACCCCCTCCTGCCCACCCCCATGCTGCCTTAATAGCAGGTATCCCAGTTTCCTCTCTTTCTCTCTCTGTCTCTCTCTCTCTCTCTCTGTCTCTGCATCTCTCTCCCTCTTATTTTACACATTGTGGCTAGCCCTGCAGGTATTTAGAGCTTATCACTTAAGTCTCTTTGTGTATATTCAATGGTGAGTTTTAATCTGCCATTACCATTTCCCACATTTAGTAAAACACTGGTATCTATTTATGTCGTATTAATGAATGCAGTCATTCTATATCTGTCCTTTTCCTTCTGACTAATTTCACTCAGCATGATAGTCTCCATGTCTATCCATTTGCAGGTAAATTTCATAATTTCATCTTTTCTGACAGCCGCATAGTATTCCATAGTGTAGATGAACCACAGTTTCTTTAGCCAGTCCTCTGTTCTCGGGCATTTAGGTTGTTTCCAGATTCTAGCTATAGTGAATAGCGCAGAGATGAATAAAGAAGTACAGATAGTGTTTCTGCTATGTGTTTTTCGGTCTCTCGGGTATATTCCCAGGAGTGCTATTGCTGGATCAAATGGGAGCTCAATATCTAGTTTTCGGAGGAATGCCCATATTGTTTTCCAAAAGGGCTGGACCAGTCGGCACTCCCACCAAAAGTGGATCAGAGTCCCTTTTTCGCCACATCCACGCCAGCACCGGTTGTTCTTGCTGTTTTGGATGTGTGCCAGTCTCTGTGCTGTGAGATGGTACCTCATTGTTGTTTTGATTTGCATCTCCCTGATGATTAAAGATGAAGAACACTTTTCATATGCCTTTTGGCCATTCGAATTTCTTCTTTTGGAAGCTTCTGTTCATTTCTTCTCCCCCATTTTTTTGATGGGGTTGGCTGTTTTTTTCTTGTGGAGTGCTACCAGTGCCTGATATATCCTGGATATTAACCCCTTGTCAGATGGGTATTGGGTGAATATCCTTTCCCACTCTGTGGATGGTCTTTGTATCTTGGTCACTGTTTCTTTTGAGGTGCAGAGGCTTTTTAGTTTTATATAATCCCATTTGTTTATCTTTGCTTCCATTTGCTTGGTCAGTGGTGTGTCATCTTTAAAGATACTTTTCGTTTCGATGTCGTAGAGCGTTTCTCCTATGTTTTCTTCGAGTACCTTATAGATTCATGTCTGATGTTGAGATCTAGAATCCATTTTGATCTGACTTTTGTGCATGGCATTAGAAGGTCTAAGTTCATTTTTTTACATGTAGCTGCCCAGTTTTCCCAGCACCATTTGTTGAAGAGGCTTTTTTGCTCCACTTAATATTTTTTGCTCCTTTATTGAAGATTAAGTGGTTGTATATTTGAGAATGTGTTTCAGGATACTCAGTTCTATTCCATAGGTCTACAGGTCTGTCTCTATACCAATACCACACTGTCTTAATTACAACTGCTCTGTAGTAGAGCTTGAGGTTGGGGAAAGTGATACCTCCCATCTTCTTTTTCCCAAGGATTGCTTTAGCTATTCGTGGAGTTTTATTATTCCATACAAATTTTAGGAGTGTTTGTTCAATTTCTTTGAAGAACATCATGGGTATCTTTATAGGGACCGCATTGAATCTGTATAAAGCTCTAGGGAGTATTACCATTTTGATAATGTTAATCCTTCCGATCCATGAGCAGGGAATATGTCTCCATTTCCTCAGGTCTTCTTTTATTTCCTGAAGTAACGTTTTGTAGTTCTCATTGTAGAGATCCTTTACATTCTTTGTCAAACTGATTCCTAGGTATTTGATTTTCTGCGGCACAATTGTGAATGGGATAGTTTCTTTAATGTCCCTTTCTTCTCTTTTCGCTGTTTGCATATAGGAAGGCCATTGACTTTTGGGTATTGATTTTGTACCCTGCTACTCTGCTATAGGAATGTATTATTTCTAGGAGCCTCTTGGTAGAGAGTTTCGGGTTTTCGAGGTATAATATCATGTCATCTGCAAATAGTGATAACTTGGCTTCTTCCCTTCCTATCTGGATGCCCTTAATGTCTTTTTTCTTCCCTGATTGCTATGGCAAGTACTTCCAGTACTATATTGAATAGAAGTGGTGAGAGTGGGCAGCCTTGTCTTGTCCCTGATCTTAAGGGGAAGAAAGCCTGTGTTTTAAAGCTCCCCCTTCTAATTGCCATCTTTCCTATCGTGGAAAATGGACACTCCATTTTTCTACTTGCTCCGTTCAAAAGCGTTAGAGCCCTCAAGTCTCACAGTTGATGAAATCCACTGCCATGTTATGGGCAATGTGCTTTCAAATATTGGAACAATTTCTCTCCTTCTCCAGTCTCTGGTTTAAAGCACCATAATCTTCCTCTTGAACTATTACAGTAGTATCCGAATGAGTTTTTACCATTTACCGTGTTATTTTACCCTTCAGATCTTGACTGACAAAAACCCACTTTCCTATACACTGCCTTACCTGCTCTACCTGCTCTACCTGCTCTACCATCTCTGCTGCTGCACCCTCCTCAGCACTTTTAAATTAGGCACCACTCAGATGGACATACTTATTCTTGTTTCCTAGCACTCCATTTGATGAACCACAGCAACTCAGTATAAGCAATAAAGTGAATTTCACGAGTGTCAAATAAATTTGCCCATATTCAGTCAGTCCTTATTCTCTTTTCATACACTTTTTCCCTCCCCTCCTGTGGTCTGGGCTTTACACTTTGGCATTTTGTTTCCTTCTCTGCAAGTTATTTTATGTAATTCCCTTTCTCTCAGAGGAAATTAGCTCATATTAATCAGTTGGATCAATTGTTTTCCTCCTGTCTTGAAGCGGAGGGATATTAGTAACAGTGATGATGGGATCAGATGTCATGTCAAGCAGGATCTCCAGTAAGATGGGTCTTTGGGGAAGAATATGTGGTATTCTCGTTATGGACTTGGGTACTTATATTTGGAAAATAAATTTTATATATGGAACGAGGTGCCCAGGAGGGATGGTGGGTTCTAGCCCTGGCCCGCCACCTCAGCAGAGCCTCGCAACAAGCCAGACGACCCCCACTCCATGAGGGCCTCCATTTTCCACATCTGGACTTCTCTCTCGTCAGACCTCCACCCAGCAGACCAGCCTATCAGCGCCCCGGCTCGCACGGTTCATCAATAAATGCTGGACTTAGAGATGCCTACAAGAATATGCTACCTGCATGGCAGAGCCTGGCAAGCTACCCGTGTTGTATTTGATATATATGCCAAATACCAGTAACAATTATAGACCTCATTCCAGAATGGATTGAGGCTCTTTATGTTCCTGGAGCAAGAAGATGCCTTGGGCTCTACTAGCATGAGACAGGACATATGGAGATGTTACTGGGGCCCGCTCGAGCAAATCGATGATGAACGGGAAGACAGTGATACAGTGATATGGAAATTTAAGATATTTCCTCATTTTCACATTTGAATCACACTAAATATTCCAGAAATCAAAGATTTCATGATGCAAATTCTCATCAGATGGGAAAGGTTTCAGATTAAAAGCTTAGCACTATGATTTAAGAAACTTTTGTAAAAATTTCTTTGGACAAAGTTAGTTCTCATTAGTAAATGTTTGCAAATGAGTTAAAAGCATACACATTAAAACTAGTAACTCATCCCCATATATTATCTGAGCTCTGCTGCACTTAACGCTGTTGCTTTCTGCTTCCTTGGGGCTTTTTCTGCTTGCTACCCCGTTTCGTCCTCCTGTTTCTTGTTAGCCTCCTTGGCTGTTTCTTTCATCTGTTCCCTAATAGTAGGTGTTTCTTGGGTCTCTATTTTTTCCTCACAGTCTTTCCTGAGGGAAAGCATTGATGGTTGCCACTCTCCATGTTCAGTTCAGCATCCCGGGAAGAGAAGCGTCCCAGGCTGGACTTTGAACTGAGTCAGCCCCTGTCTAACGGGCCCCTCTCGAAGGCCCCCCCATGTTCAGTATATTCCCCGAGGATTTAATGAGCCACTAAACTCCCCTGACCCTGAATTCCATCAGAGTTACTAGCGCCACCCGTCCAGTCCCGAGGGGCTAACCCTGGGGTAATTTATGTGCCTCCTTGCTTAGTTTTCTTCTATATTTGCCCAACAATACAACTTTGTCAATATTATTTTCACATTATTTACTTACTGTGTAAGTAAGTAAATATTATTATTATTTCCACTGTCATTCCCTGTGGCCAGACCATAACAATTTTTTTTGCCAAAGATTAAATACTATCCTGGAATTTTCCTTAATCCATGTTTTTCCCTACAGTGCAAATTTGTGTTCTAAAATCTTAAATAAATATTCTTTTACTGATTTCCATTCCTTCATTTTTTGAAAGTACTTTTTAATTTTTTTTGTGTACTTTCAACTTTTCATCTATTGAATTATTGTGAGATACTAAGTTGAAGGGCTGGAGATAGTACAGTGGGTAGAACACTGGCTTTGCACATGGCCGGTCCAGGTTCGATCCCGGGATCCCATATGGTCTCCCAGACACCACCAGAAATAATTCCTGAGTGCAGGGCCGGGTGTTACCCCTGAGCATCTCTAGGTGTGGGCCCAAAACAGCGCAAACAAACACAAATATAAAACAAAGTTACAAAGTTGTTTGCGGTTGTGTTTCAGTCATGCAATATTCGAGCACCCGCTTCTTCACCAGTGTGTGCTTCCCTCCGCCAGTACCCCCTCCCCCATGCCCCCGGCCTGCCTCTATGGCAGACACTTTTTTCCTTTCAGGCACTGTGGTTAGCAGAAATGTTGCTGAAAGGGCATCATATGTTATCACTCTAACTTCTTTCGCACCCAGTTCTTGCCCAGGTCCATCATTTGTCATAGTGGTACCTTCTGTGACCTAACCTCTCTTCTTGTATTGTGACAGCCGTTCTACTAAGGATCAGTTGTGCTGGTCCTTGTATCTATCCCTCTCTGTGTATTATTCTCCTGCATTTCTTTATGTCCTGTGAGTGTGTGTGTGTGTGTGATCATTCTGTGTCTGCCCTCTCCCTCTGACTCAGTTCACTCAGCAGCTACTCTCCGTGCCCATCCAGGTAGCAGTAAATTTCACGACTTCATCTTTCTTAATGACTGCATTAGTATTGCATTGTGAGATATGCCATAGTTTCTTTATCCATTTGTCTTTTCTTGGGCACTAAAGTTGTTTCCAGTTTTGGAATATTGTGACTAGCACTGCAATAAACATAGGAGTGCAGATTTACACTGTAGAACAATGTACATTGTGTTTTATGGCCCTTACAATATATCTCCAGGAACACAACTACTGGGCTAGATGAAAGCTCAATTGCTTGTTTTTTTTTTTTTTTTTTTTTTTTTTTTGCTTTTTGGGTCACACCCGGCAATGCTCAGGGTTACTCCTGGTTCTGCACTCAGGAATTACTCCTGGAGGTGCTCAGGGGACCATATGGGACGCCAGGGGATCGAACCCGGGCCGGCACAGGCCGGCCGCGTGGCAAACAGCGCCCTACCCGCTGGGCTATTGCTCCAGCCCCAATTGCTTGTTTTTGAGGAATGTCCACATTGTTTTCTGAGAAGCCTGAGCCAGTCAACATTCACACGAATAGTGAGTGAGGGTCCCATTTTCCCTGCATCCATGCCAACACTGATTTTTGTTCCTCATAAGTGCCAGTGTCTTTAGTTCTGATTAGTTTCTAAATGAAGTCTTAGGCCATCAGCCCCGATCACTCTCTCCAATTTACCAAGCTCAGTGTCCCCACACCCACACCCCGCATCTTCAGAGACCGTGCTTTAGGCACCCCTGTGCACAGGCCTGCTCTGGATGGGATCTTACTCACTGGACCTCTCAGAGGCAGAATTCTCCAAAGGGTCTTTCGCTGTTTGGTTCCCAATGCATTTCAGGGTGTTTGACAGAATGAGTCTCTAAGAAGTAACTGGAGTTGTGCCGTTCTGGTAAGATACTCTGTTCCAACTTTCTAATTGAATCATCATAGGTTAAAAAAATCTACAGAAGTGCTGAAAAATAGGAATAAGACAAATCAAATGCCAGGATCTTCTGAGAATTAATTAACTACAATGAAGAGGGAGTTGAGAGTCACAATCCTAAACTAAGCCTGCAGAACCAGAATAGCAACGAAATCTGGGAAGAAAGAAACAAAGATTGTGACTCAACCCGTTTTCCCCCCCCAGCCTCCTCTGGAAAAGATATAGAAAATCCCAAAACCATGTCAACTCTGCTTAGCTTGACAGTCTTTAGGAGAACAGAGGAGTGGAAACAGTAAGGCATGTATCGTGAGCTGTGCCAAGAAAGCAGCCCATTTATTATTAATTAAGGCAGGAAGAGCGTTTGTGTGTAGAAAGAATAGTCTGTAATATTTCAACTTGCAAAATGTAGGGAGTGCTTTCAGCTGGAATGGTCATCTTCTAATAAATTGTTAAAATGATCAAAACCTAAAAAGGACCACCTATGCATGTCTTCTGGACTTGTGAAAACACAGGGATTTGTTTCGTTTGACCACATCCAGTGTCTCTACAAGAAAGGTGATGTTGTGAACATAAAGGTGATATTGTGTCCACAAAGGAAGTCCCCCAAAAATCCCTGCGGTGTACCTGGAGGTCTACAGCATTACCCAGAATGCTGTTTGTGTTTATGTAAATGAACAAGGGCACGATTCTAGCTGAGAGATTTCATGTTTGTATTAGCAGTTTCTTCCTCAATCCGGCCCAGGTATGCTGGTCCAGAGACTCTCAGACATGGGGCAGAGCGGTTCCTTGCTCTCCCTGTGCCCAGCCGTTCATGAGGCAGTCGGGAGGCATGGTGGGTTCCAGCCTTGGCCCACCACCCTGGCAGAACCTCACAACAAGCCAGACGACCCCACCCACTCCATGGGCGCCGCCATTTTCCACATTGGACTTCCCTCTCATCAGAACTCCACCCAGCCGACCAGCCCATCACAGCCCGGATCATCGACACCCACCCTGGAGCAGTTTCTTCCTCAATCCGGCCCAGGTATGCTGGTCCAGAGACTCTCAGACATGGGGCAGAGCGGTTCCTTGCTCTCCCCTGTGCCCAGCCGTTCATGAGGCAGTCGGGAGGCATGGTGGGTTCCAGCCTTGGCCCACCAACCCGGCAGAACCTCACAACAAGCCAGACGACCCCCCACCCACTCCATGGGCGCCGCCATTTTCCACATTGGACTTCCCTCTCATCAGAACTCCACCCAGCCGACCAGCCCATCACAGCCTGGCTCGCGCGCTCGCGGCTGCGCGGTTCATCAATAAAGGCTTTATTTGGAGGTGTTTATAGAGCATGCCTCCCGCACAGCAAGCCTAGCAAGCTGCTCATGTTGTATTTGATATGCCAAATGCCAGTAACAATTATATTAGATCATTCTCATGACCTAATATAATGGTTTGAGGCTCTTTATGTTTCTGTACCAAGCCGATGCCCTTGGCTCTACAGCATGTGACAGGACATATTGAGATATTACTGGTGCCCGCTCTAGCAAATAGATGATTAACGGGAAGATCGTGATCGTGATTAGCTTTATTAAGCACTTGCAGAGTTCAAGTAGCTTCTCTTTGGTTTGCATTTGTTTATTTGTTTTGTTATGGGGCCACACCTGACAGTGTTCAGGGAGCATCCCAGATCACTCCTGGCAGGATGATTCAGGGGGGGCCATGGGGGATGCTGGGGGACTCTATGGCATGCGGGGAGGTCAGACCTGGGTTGGCCGCACGCAAGGCAGATGCCCTGACCGCTGTAATATCTCTCCAGCTGTGAAAGAGTTGAAGTAGCGTCTTGAAATGTATGAAAGAACAAGATCAGAAAGAAAAGGAAATCAAAGAAGGAGGAACTTGGGTTCAACTGAAATGTCCACCTGTTCCCCCAGAGCAGCACCCTGTATGAGAACCAGTGGAAGGAACCTGAGCTGTGGAGCCTTTTCCTGTGAGCTCATTGGCTGAGAGACGTTCAGAATCATTAAAATAGTTCTGGACTTTAAAATAAGCAATAATCAGATAAGTAAGAAAAGAAAAAAAAATAACTGAAACAGGACCTGGTCCACAGAGGGAAAACAACAACAACATTTAACCACATTCTAGATAAAATGGATATAAAATACCCACTTTTAGATATATTTTGACATTTTTACATTTCAAGGATAAGGAAAGAAGTCCAGTGCCTGGAGTAGTGCAGCAGGTAGAGGGCTTGCCTTGCGTGCTACGACCGTGTTCGCTCCTGGCATTCCATCGGCTTCTCCAAATGGGCTATAAGTGATTCCTAAGCACACAGTCGGGAGCAGCCCCTGAGCACTGCCAGCTGTGACCCCAAAAACCAACAAAAATAAAGATCCAAAAAAGGGGGCTAGAGTGATAGCACAGCAGGTAGGGCGTTTGCCTTGCGCCCAGCCGACCCGGGTTCGATCCCCGACATCCTATATGGTCCGCCCGAGCACTGCCAGGAGTAATTCCTGAGTGCAGAGCCAGGAGTAACCCCTGAGCATTGCTAGGTGTGACCCCAAAAAGAAAAAAATAAAGGTCCAACGAGCATCCTGTCAGAAAAACATGAAATAAGAGTAAAGGAGTAAGAATCAAGGTTGCTTCAGCCCTCGCCATGTCATTAATCTTTAGGAGAAATAACACAGCAGCTACAAGATTTGAAGAACAGAATTTTAATCCATAAAAGTTATCATTTGTATGTAATACATGAGCTCAGAAAATCTCACCTGACTTTCTTGAATTACTTGACTATATATTGCCTTCCTTGTATATAGTTACAGTGGTTGAGAGCCAAATACTCAGAACTAAGAAATTTGTCACCAAAACTACCAATAGTGAAGTCCTGAAATAGGGAACTTACAGTGCAACAGTTTGCTGGTAATAGGTTTCAAATCCACTGTTTGGTAGAGTTTACCCACTCTGGTGCATGTGCTTACTAACCACTCTCCTGGCTAGTTCAGGATGCCCCTGTGCTATTTTATTTTTTTGCAGAGCTCAGAAATGTGCATTCACAGTCTTTGGGGGGCTAGCTAATCCCATCAGCACACAATTAGACAAAATAACTTATAAGTTTTATTTCAGACCATAAACCAGAATAAATTATATCACTTGTCATCCTGTTCATCATCAATTTGCTTGAGCGGGCACCAGTAACATCTCCATACATCCTGTCACATGCAAGATAGCCCAAGGGCATCTGCCCCTCCAGGAACATAAAGAGCCTCAAACCATTCCATCAGGTCATGGTAATGAGGCCTATAATTGTTACTGGTACTTGGCATGTCAAATACAACACGGGTAGCTTGCCAGGCTCTTCCGTGTGGGTGGGATACTCTTGTAGCCACCTCTGATCTCCAGCATTTGTTGATGAACTACAGCGCCACAAGCAGCCGCGCGAGCCGGCTGTGATCAGCTCTTCTGATGGGTGGAGTTCTGACAAGAGGGGAGTCCGGATGTGGAAAATGGCAACCCTCATGGTGTGGGGGGTCCTCTGGCTTCTTGCAAGGCTCTGCTGGGGTAGCAGGCCAGGGCTAGAACCCGTCATTCCTCCCGGGCACCTCGTGATCAGTTGGGCACAGGGAGAGCCCGTAGCAGCTCTGCCCCCTGTATGTGAGTCTCTGTATCAGCATACCTGGGCTTGAAAAATCAATTATATTGTATGAATCAATTATATACTCAATGCATTGGTTTCTTCAGACTGCTGTCACTATCAGCTCTACAGGCCACTCTGAAAGCATTGTGATCAGCACAATGCTTGACTCTCGTCCTCCCTTGCTTCTTCGGGCGTGCTGAGTGGTGGTCACTAGCAACTCTCTCTCGACTTCATTGGCTTGTAGACATATCACACCAGTCTGTCCCCATTGTCCTTGACATGTTCCCTGGTGTGTCTTTGTCTGTTTTCTCTTTTTATAAGGGCACCAATCATTGTTTCAGTGGCTGCCTTAATCTGCTGTCACCTAATTTTAACTTAGGATATTTCAGAGACCCTGTTTCCTAGTAGGTTGTTGAGCTTCTGGGTCAATATAGACTTGGTAAGATTATTGTCTGATCTAATACAAAGATTACCACACAAAATGTCAGACACAGACCATGCAGGAAAAAAGCAATTCTGTGAATACACAATCTTTTTGAAGATGGAATACTATTAGAAGAAATAACAATGATTTATACATTTGATTAAAAAAATTAACATTTGCTCTTTTAAAAAGCATGAGCAAAATTTAAAAATCTGACAGTAAGTTGTAAAAATGCATTCTATATAAAAGGGGAAAATCTGTTACATATTCATAAATAGTATGTAAATAGATATGAACTCTGTTACAGTTGGGAGATAATTGGATAGGGAGGTGGAAGAATGACAAAGGAGTAAATAGAGATGGCTCAGGGAATGAATAAGTGCCCAGCTATATTAATAACTAAGTACATTTATACTGAGAAGCCAGCTATTTTTAACAAAGCAGCAAAACTAAAAGATAATTATGATATATATCTCTAGGGAGAATAAATTAATACATCCTTTCTTCTAGAAAAACAAAAGAATTGACACGTATCAAGAAGCTTAAAAAAATGATCCTACCTTTTAAATTACTAATAACACTTCTGAAAGTCACTCTGAAAGTAACAATCTTGAAGTGAATTTGAAAGCAAAGAATGGTATCCAAGAATGGAGTATTATCTTCAACAATTAAAACTATTCCAATGTGGAGGTTGCAGAGATGTAAATCTTTCTAGCTATTTGAGCAGAAAGGAATTTATGCAAATGGATTTTAAAAGTAGCATGGAGGTTGATGGCGCACTGGAAGCAGGGAATATAGCCACTGTAGAACTTTTCAGCCATCAGAGAGCAGGATCCAGAAAACCCACTGGGAAACCCAGAGACCACGTCTCCCTCCATCTAACTCTCACAACAGGCGCCAGCTCATCTTTCTTTTACTATTTTTTTTCTTGGGGGAGGCCACACCCAGCAATGTTCGGTTTTCTTCTAACTCTGTGCTCATGAATTACTACTGGCGGGACTCAGGGGATCATATTGGTGCCTGGGATCGAACCTAGGTTGGCCACGTGCAAGGCAAGTGCTGTATCTGCTGGACTATTGCACCAGCCCCAATGTCTTTCCCTTTTAAATTCAGAATTCTCAATTCAAAATAATGTTTTCTTGTTTCCCAGCTTGGCCGAACCTGTATCCTATCTAGAACCCTAGCTATAAAGAAGTTTGGGGAACGAAGTTCTTAATTGAGGAAGGTGGAAAGGAGGTTGGGCTGGAGAATGAGTGATCCAGAGCATCTGTTCTCGGCGCCCCGAACAGCCAAAGCAGGGAAATGAAGTCGGTGACTTAAGATGACTTTGGAAATACTTTTATTAAACATTTTGATGTAAAGTATGAGGTAGTGTATTTAACATCTGATCTCACCTGTACAAAATATGCCGGAGACAAGACCCTCTAAGGAAAAAATACCAATATGTTAATATTTGCATGAGGATGTGAGGGATTGTCTTTTGGGAAAGTGTACTTTTCACCTTTCTATAATGATCTAAACTAGTTTTATAATAATAACTCCTTTTCAAAACAAGCAAGTATTCATTAAATAGATGGCAGGAATTTTGTAAAATGAATGAGCAGAAAATAAGTATCCATTGTAGGTTTTTTAAAAAATTACATTAGCGCCTAAGACATAATAGTAAAGACAGTTAATTTCTCCCTAAATTTAACTTTTCACAAGATCCATATGTTGTGATTATGTATGTAGTATAGATAGCACGGTTTAGACATTGATATAAATGTTGTATTATGTATTGGTCTTATGTGAACATTCAGTATCGTATTACATGTGATATTCATATGGCTGTACTTCGTAGGATTCTCCAGTCAAATAGGATTAGTAAGTTTTTCCTAACAGTTGCATAGTATTGCATTGCGTTGAGGTACCATAGTATCTTTCACCAATTATCTGTTCTAGGGCACTTCGGGTTGTTGCCAGATTCTGGCCATTGTGAATAGTGCTGCTAAGAACATAGAATTGCAGATGGTATTTCTGCTGTGTTTTTGGACCCGGGGTATATTCCCAGACATGGTGCTTCTGGGTTGTATGGAAGCTTAATTTCTAGCTTTTTTGAAGAATGCCCATACTATTCTCCAAAAAAGGCTGAACCAATCGGCATTCCCACCAACAATGAAGAAGAGTATCTTTCTCCCTGCCAATGCCAGCATTGATTGTTCTTGTTCTTTATGGCGTGTGCCAGTCTCTGTGGTGTGAGATGATATTCATTGTTGTTTGATTTACATTTCCCTAATGATTAGTGACGTAGAACATTTTTCATGTGTCTGTTGGCCATTTTTTTTTGAAAGTTTCTGTTCATTTCTGCTCCCCATTTTTTTGGGGGTTGGATATTTTCCTCTTGTTAAGTTCTACCAGTGCCTTTTATATCTTGGATAAATTCACTTATAAATAGACATGGAGAGTATCATGCTGAGTGAAATGAGTCAGAAGGAGAGGGACAGACAGAATTATTACACTCATTTGTGGGGTGTAAAAGCACAATAGGAGACCAATACCCAAGGACTGTAGAAACAAAGGGCCAGTATGGCTGGTCCATGGTTGGAAGCTGCCTTAAGTGCTGGGGAGGAAGGCGGTTGGTATAGAGAAGGAACCACTATGACAATGATGGTTGGAAATGGTCACTCTAGGTAAGAACTGTGAGCTGAACATTGGTAGAGGAACAAACATGATAACCTCTCAGTGTCCGCATTGCAAGTCTTAGTGTCCCGAAGGAGAGAGAGACAGAAGAGGGAAAGTGCCTGCCATAGAGACAGGCTCTCTCTGGGGGCGGTGGCAGGGAGAGAAAAGGTGGGGGAATGTGCACTGGTGGAAGGATGGGCTTTGTGTGACTGAAACCTGGTCATGAAAAGCCTTTTAACTGTGCATCTTCTGGTGATTCAATAAAAGGAGATGGAAGGGAGGAGGGAAAGAAGGAAGGAGAAGAATAAAAAATTGGACTACCAGATGACCAATAACCTTAAAAAAAGATGAGTCTGGTAGATAGGATTATCTCCAGGCAGTTGGCTGTCTAAGCGGGATCTGCTTTCTGCAAGCAGGATACCCTGAAAAAGCTGATGGTGTAGTTCTAATCCCACTCTGAAGGTCTGAGACCCAGTAGAACCAGTGATAGGAATTCTGATGGCATAAATTATATTCCCAAGCTTCTAAGATTAAGATTTCAAGGACTCCACAAAAAAGGATGACTTTTCTCATCTTTTTTGTTTTTTTTTCACATATTCTACAACTTAATGTTTCCGACATTTGGGAGGGCTATACACGTTACTCAAATCTGTTCATTCTAATGCTTTTTTTTTTTGCTTTTTTTGGGTCACACCCGGCAATACTCAGGGGGTTTCTCCTGGCTCTGCACTCAGGAATCACTCCTGGCGGTGCTCGGGGGACCATATGGGATGCTGGGGGATTGAACCCTAGCTGGCATGGGCCAGCCGCATGCAAGGCAAATGCCCTACCCGCTGGGCTATCGCTCTGGCCCCCTCTAATGCTATTTTCACCTGGCCAAAAAACTTCTCACAGACATAAGCAGAAATTACCAAGTGTCTGAGCACTCCATGACCCGGTCATGTTGACATAAAGTTAGTGATTATAACTTCATAATTTAATATTTAAACTAATTTTATATGTTAAAATAATTTTAATATAGAAGTTTATTTAATTTTTTAGTCATGAATAAGGGCATAATAATTGCAAAGAAAAATGAAATCCAAAAATACAGCATGTGATGGTCTTTCTCTAGTTAACCAGCATTGATACTACTTTTACATAGACTATTTCTAGTTAAAATTTGAAAAATATTTTAAACAACTTTTACTATTTATCAGTTGTGACAAAAATCCTAAATTCTTCAATGTTTTCTTTCTCACTTAACGGCCTCGCCTCATTATTACAAACTGCTTCATTATAATGGTGGAAGGTGTAAATAGACAATCATGTTCGAATAAAATCAGACCAGTATCTAAACTCCCCTCCCAGATTAATTCTTAATATAATGTATCAGTTTATTCCATCTTAATAATATTTTAATAATATATGCACAGTTGAAATTTCTTGGTTTTGCTTCTACTTTTTAACAGTGGGTAAAAGTAATGTCATTAACCATATTTTAGTGAGAGAAGAACCACTGTTGGGTATAGATAGCGTATATAATTTATTGCTCAAAATACTTTTCAGTATAAGCTGACAGTGACTGAGATAGGAATAGAAGAAATTGCTATTTGTCCTGCATCTAATATAGGAGTAAGTAGGGGGAAATGGTTTACTTTGAAAGCTGATGCAGTTTCCTAACACTTGAATCACAATCGAAATGAAAATAGATGTTCTGTTTTCAACAGCTGTAATATAATTAACTCTCTGGCTCTGCTTCTGCCTAGCAAGAATGGTTTTGCAATCTACTGAGGTTTCTCTGGGGCTGTTTGCAGTTCATGATTTGAAAGAATTGGAGGTGAGATAAAGCGAGTGTATAATTAGACTCTGAAGGTGAAAGGAGAAAGTGAGATGCGCTTTCTCAACTCCTCTCCTTTACTTTCTTCTCATTGGTGTTTCCTCCTGTTCTTGTTCATGTGGCAGCTAACGGGAGGACCAGTGATAGTGAAAGGAAGTTTTGTTCCTTTCCTTATGTTGCATCTCGATTCTAAATCACACAAATTTTAAAAAAATTTATTTTGGCACTGTGGTTTGCAGGACCCTTACTGAAATGGTTTCATGTCTATTGCTTTGCAGAAACTGGGGACGTTGGTGGTGGGAATGGGCATAGGTGACCGGGATAGGTGTTGGATGTGCGCTGGTGAAGGATGGTAGTTGGAACCTGACTGAAAGTCAGCCACGAACAACTTTTATCATTTCATGTTTACGGTACTACGACACGATATCCACCACCATTGTTCCAGGTTCCCACCAACTTACTCCAGGGTCTCCCCCTCCAACCAGCATCCTCAGACCGTGCTTTCATTAACTGTATCCTAACATTGGATAATGTTAGGATACAGTTAATATCAGACAAACCCTTGGGGATTGTCTAATTTCTTTAACTCTGCAAATACCTCTTTTTGTTTGTTTAATGAGACCCATGCGTTACCTGTCTTTTGTGTGTGTGTGTGTGTATGTGTGTTTGTGTACAGTTGTGTGTGTGAAGCAGGGCAGTATTTGTTGAGTGAAACTTAGAAAGATGTGAGGTGGGGAGAAGAGAAAGAAAATCATATTCAAGAGAGAGCATTGGCAAGCAGGAGGCAGAGATAAGCAAGACTCATGTTTGCAGGCAGACTCGGGCTTGAGGAGCTGGTGTTTGTGTTTGTCTAGCTCACCGCACTTAGCACCGCTAGCTCCTGCTCCCTCCAAGTCACTAACTGCAAGGTTTCAGCCTTTCCTGGAGCTGAGTAGAATTCCATGTGTATATTGCCAGTTGCTTTGTCCATTCATCTCTTGGACATGTGGGATGTTCCCAAGTCTTGGCTGTTGTGATTAATGTTGCGATGCATGTGTGTGAAACCTTATCCTTCAGGGTAATGTTCTTGAGGAAAGTGATCAATAGTGGAATTGCAGGGTCAAACAGAAGCTGTTTTGTTAAATTTTTTGGAGAAGTCACCAAACTTTTTCAAAGAGGCTAAACCAAGTAACAGTCCATCTGCCGCAAATAAGATTTTCTTTTTTTGCTAAATCCCTACCACAGCTTAACTGTTTCCAGATTTTTTATATAGACGTCACATTCTTATTGATGTGAAGTATAGCTCGTTATTGATTGTGAACATTTTTAATATACCTGTTGATTATTTTTATCTTTGAGAAATTATCTCTTCCCACCTCATTGTTGTTGGTTTATTTTTTTTAATTTTTTTGGTTTTGTTCTTGGTCTGCACCTGGAAGTACTCAGGGCTTATTCCTGGATCTGCAGTCAGGGATCAACATTATTAAAATGACATATGACCTAAAGTAATTTACGGATGCAGTACAATTTCCATGGCATTTTTCAGTCATGTAGAACAAATACTTGTAAAATTGTGTGAAACCATAAACTCCTATGATAGCCAAAGCAGTCCTAAGAAAAGAGAAGATTGTATCCCAGATTGTACTGAATGGTATTAGAACACTCGCACAAGCTGTAGATTGTATCCCAGATTTTACTGAATGGTATTAGGACACTCACACACGCTATAGATTGTCTGATTTTCTTTCCTGTCAGTATGTTCTGTTCATTTTTCATTTTCTTTCCCATCCAACCCACTCCCCGTCTTCCTTCCCGAGTGATGGTGTACACCAGACCGTTAGGCTGGGACAGTGTGGAAGAGCAGGGTGTGTGTCTCAAATGACACTGTCAGAAGACCAGCATGAGTGTAGTGAAGTCAGTGTCAAATGACTAATGAGGGCCCTGGAATGGCCTTAAAGTAAAAACAATCCACCGTAGTCTGTGTGTATTACTTTAGAATTTATGACATTTCCACATGTCAGCCGGAAACTAAAAAAAATACTAATAGCACTGATGGAAAAGCAGGGGGCCAAAGGTTGGGACAGAAGGAATTATCTGTTGGACAACAGAGTAGGACACGGGTTTGAGAATTGTCGTCAGCGTGATATCCCGAGAGCCTGAGACACCAGCCATACCTCTAGACATTGGTGCTGGACTCTATGACAGGACTGCACCAGGACAGTCCAGAACAAGGACAAAAACAAGTGCTGGACCCCAAGGACAATTCACACCCATTAGAAATAGCCTCAAGAACCACCTTTTTAAAATCAATTTTTGAAAAAGGGAGAGGAGAGAATTTCTGAGGGGAATGCCAGCTTCACCCTAAATGAATGGAATCTTCACCCCAGACTGTTTCACTTGAAAAGACAATGAATTCTCTTTTTTGAGCTGCTAGGTATTTAATACAGAGCTTCAAGCTTGTGAGACATGTGCCAGATACCAGTGAGACATTCCCTGAATGATATGGAATCACTTTTAATTGACAAAAGTAATGGCTTTTTCCTGCTACTCATAAGAGTGAGACAGTTACAATGAAATCATGACAATCTTGGGTGGGGAAGAGCTAGACTTTTCCACATGGGAGTTGTGTGAGGAAGATGGAAATCATGTGAAATGGAGATCAGTTATAAATGATGAAATTGGTGATTATTGTCTCATTTAGTTTACATTTATCAGTTTTGTACTCTATGCCAGACATACTTTTTTTGTTTATCTTTATTTCTAAAATATTCATATATATTTTTTTCTTTTGAAAAGAGGGGGAAATGATTGAAAAACCCTGTCCAACTCATGTGCTGTGGGATTCGAATAAACCCATCACGCTGTGGATAGAAACTGGACACTGTATTTTACTGTCATTCTTCAATGTGTGCTTTTAAGGCTGGTTAATTGTCACTGCCAAGCTTTTGGAGGCTCATTAGGTGGAATTTAGGAGTTTAATTCCCATGAAAGACTTTCCATTCATAGTTTTAGATCTGCCATGTTGTGATTATATACAAACCATCCCTATTTTGATTTTCAGAAGTAGGACAAGTTTGATGAGCTGGATATGCTAATACTCAAATAATTGTATTCAGCATGAATTAGAATGGTTCAATAATTGTATTTAGCATGAATTAGAATGGTTCAATAATCATAGTTAGCACGAATTAGAATGGTTCAGTAATCATATTTAGCATGAATTAAAATGGTGCATGCAAAGTTGAGTCTGTAGTTGATTCTGCTCGAAGATCCCGCTGTATAGTCAGATGCTTATGATCACTGCATGCAGTAAGTCATGGGTATCTTGGGCCAACCTGCAGTGACAGTCCAGTACAGGGGCAGAGTAATGAGCTGCTCCTGTTTGGGTTCCAACCAAGCACACTCTGTTGGACTTTGGTATATGCAAATGATTAGTTATTTATGATGAGTTATTTATTAATGATTAGACAGTAACTAATGCCATCATTAGTTAATGATATTTTCTGGGTGGGAGGAAGAAATGGTGGTGCTGGGGATAGAACCGAGGCTTCATACATACAAGTGTGGAGCTACACTGCTGCCCCCTTGTTTAAAAAACATTGTCGCCATCCATTTGCAGGTAAATTTCATAATTTCATCTTTTCTGACAGCTGCATAGTATTCCATAGTGTAGATGAACCACAGTTTCTTTAGCCAGTCCTCTGTTCTCGGGCATTTAGGTTGTTTCCAGATTCTAGCTATAGTGAATAGCGCAGAGATGAATAAAGAAGTACAGATAGTGTTTCTGCTATGTGTTTTTCGGTCTCTTGGGTATATTCCCAGGAGTGCTATTGCTGGATCAAATGGGAGCTCAATATCTAGTTTTCGGAGGAATGCCCATATTGTTTTCCAAAAGGGCTGGACCAGTCGGCACTCCCACCAACAGTGGATCAGAGTCCCTTTTTCCCCATATCCACGCCAGCACCGGTTGTTCTTGCTGTTTTGGATGTGTGCCAGTCTCTGTGGTGTGAGATGGTACCTCATTGTTGTTTTGATTTGCATCTCCCTGATGATTAAAGATGAAGAGCACTTTTTCATATGCCTTTTGGCCATTCGAATTTCTTCTTTTTGGAAGCTTCTGTTCATTTCTTCTCCCCATTTTTGATGGGGTTGGCTGTTTTTTTTCTTGTGGAGTGCTACCAGTGCCTGATATATCCTGGATATTAACCCCTTGTCAGATGGGTATTGGGTGAATATCCTTTCCCACTCTGTGGATGGTCTTTGTATCTTGGTCACCGTTTCTTTTGAGGTGCAGAAGCTTTTTATTTATTTATTTATTTATTTATTTATTTATTTATTTTCCTTCAGGGTCTTTTTTAAAAATTTTTTATTTTTACAATTACAAAGATATACAATTAAAAAGTTCATATTTGGGTTTTGGTCATACAGTGTTGCAGCACCCATCCCGCCACCAGTGCCCATCTCCCACCACCAACGTCCCCGGTTCCCTCCCCCCCCCCCCACCCTCCTCCATGGCAGGTTCTTTTATTTCTTTCCATTTCTCTCTCTTTCTCTTTTCCTTCCCCTCCAGACTATGGATTACAGAACATACATTAAAGGGTTGTCATGTATATCTTTTGCCTCTATTTAATGCTCAGTTCTAGGTTGGCATAAGTACCCTCAACAATTGTTAGCACACTGTTCCATTTTATGTCTTACCTAGCCTCTGACTCCCACACGTTTGTGATAAGTTCCACCTTTGACAGGACCTCCTGATGTATGTTTCACTTGACCTTGGATATTGGTATCATAATATGTACCTATATATTTATGTTATGCAGATAAATGCAGTCATTCTGTATCTGTCTCTCTCCTTCTGGCTAATTTCGCTCAACATAATCTTCTCCATGTCCATCCATTTGTAGGCAAATTTTATAACTTCATTTTTCCTAACAGCTGCATAGTATTCCATTGTGTAGATGTACCAAAGCTTTTTTATCCAGTCATCGATTTTCGGGCACTCTGGTTGCTTCCAGATTCTGGCTATTGTGAATAATGCTGCTATGAACATAAAAGTAGGGATGGTGTTTCCGCTGCGTATTTTTGGCTTCCCAGAGTAGATTCCCAGGAGTGGTATGGCTGGTTCAAATGGGAGTTCAATTTCTAGTCTTTGGAGGAATGTCCATATTGTTTTCCAGAAAGGCTGTACCAGCCGGCATTCCCACCAACAATGGATGAGTGTCCCCTTTCCCCACACCCACGCCAGCACTTGTTGTTCTTGTTCTTTTGAATATGTGTGAGTCTCTGTGGTGTAAAGTGGTATCTCATTGTTGTTTTGATTTGCATCTCTCTGATGATTAGTGATGATGAGCATTAGTTTTATATAATCCCATTTGTTTATCTTTGCTTCCATTTGCTTGGTCAGTGGTGTGTCGTCTTTAAAGATACTTTTTGTTTCGATGTCGTAGAGCGTTTCTCCTATGTTTTCTTCGATGTACCGTATAGATTCATGTCTGATGTTGAGATCTAGAATCCATTTTGATCTGACTTTTGTGCATGGCGTTAGAAGGAGGTCTAAGTTCATTATTTTACATGTAGCTGCCCAGTTTTCCCAGCGCCATTTGTTGAAGAGGCTTTCTTTGCTCCACTTAATATTTTTTGCTCCTTTATCGAAGATTAAGTGGTTGTATATTTGAGAATGTGTTTCAGGATACTCAGTTCTATTCCATAGGTCTACAGGTCTGTCTCTATACCAATACCACACTGTCTTAATTACAACTGCTCTGTAGTAGAGCTTGAGGTTGGGGAAAGTGAAACCTCCCATCTTCTTTTTCCCAAAGTTTGCTTTAGCTATTCGTGGAGTTTTATTATTCCATACAAATTTCAGGAGTGTTTGTTCAATTTCTTTGAAGAACATCATGGGTATCTTTATAGGGACCGCATTGAATCTGTATAAAGCTCTAGGGAGTATTACCATTTTGATAGTGTTAATCCTTCCGGTCCATGAGCAGGGAATATGTCTCCATTTCCTCAGGTCTCTTTTTATTTGCAAATGGATGGACATGGAGACTATCATGCTGGAGTGAAATTAGTCAGAAGGAAAAGGACAGATATAGAATGACTGCATTCATTAATACGACATAAATAGATACCAGTGTTTTACTAAATGTGGGAAATGGTAATGGCAGATTAAAACTCACCATTAAATATACACAAAGAGACTTAAGTGATAAACTCTAAATACCTGCAGGGCTAGCCACAATGTGTAAAATAAGAGGGAGAGAGATGCAGAGACAGAGAGAGAGAGAGACAGAGAGAGAAAGAGAGGAAACTGGGGTACCTGCTATTAAGGCAGCATGGGGGTGGGCGGGAGGGGGTGGGGGTACATTGGTGGTAGAAATGGGGCACTGGTGGAGGGATGGGTGCTGGTATACTGTATTACCAAGAACCAATTATGAACACCTTTGTAATTGTATGTTTCACTGTGGTATAATAAAAAATTAAAAAAAAATAAATAAAATAAAATTCCAAGCATAGAATTTCTAAGTTTTATGGGCTAAGGGGATGTCAAGACTAGAATCTTGACATCAAGACTAGAGTCTAAACATCAAGACAAGACGTCAAGACTAGGCTAAGGGGACGCCAATCCCTACCAGGGATAAGGGTGCCATGAATAGTGCATGGGAAGTGTTGAAGGATCAGGAGCAAATCCTACACTTATCCTGTACCATCTCTGTCCCAGCTGGACCGTGAGGATCAAAGAACTTGATAGAGCTCCACACTGTCTTCCTACCAGAGGAAAAGGTGCCTTTCCTATCTGTTGGGTAGAACAACTTCTGGGATAACTTACATATTGTCTATACAACAATCCAGAATTTAATTTAAAAGTGCAAGGCATGTCATTAGCACCAAAAGTATGAATAAGATATAAATAAAACAATTTTTATATTCTAAAAAAAAAAACATTGTCACGAAGTCTTCTCCGGTCGTTATAGCTTTGATTTCTAGCAGCCAGCATTCAGTCTGCCATCTCTGAGTTTTACACAGGGACACGGCGATGTCATCTACCCTCCCTCTCTCTCTCTCCTGGTGCCATACAGTTGGCTGTGACCCATCCTGGAGCCCAGATTCTAAGGAGACAAGCACCTACTTCATATCCTTCCTATATTTTTTTTTGCTGAGATTGAATTTGTTTCACAAAAAGTAAATAAGTTATTTACTAGCTTTTCAATTGAAAAATAATTTTTAAAAAGATGCTAATTCTGTTTATAAAATAAAAGTAAAACCCTGCATGATTTAGATTTAACTGGAAAAATCTTTAAATCAAATAATAATTGAGAAGTGAAATATGTTGTCAAATAACTATGGTACCTAGAATTAAAATTTTCATTCAGAATTTAACATTAGGGCCTGGAGCCATGGTACATTGGGTAGGGCATTTGCTTTGCATGTCACTGACCCAGGTTTAATCTTCGGTATCCCATATGGTCACCTGCGCGCTGCCATGAGTAATTCCTGAATGCAGAGCCAGGAGTAATCATAACCATTGCTGGGTGTGACCCCTAAAAGAAAAAAATTAATTTAATAATTTAAAATTTGTTTAATTTAATACAGTTCACTATAAAAATAAATATGAAGTTTTATTGACTGTTGTAAATTATATTATTGTCTTGTTTTTTTCAAATCTATGTTCTCTCTTAAACATTTACCTCTCTTCTTTTTTTCCATTCTGGAGAAGCCTTTGTTCTCTCTTGAACATGTATTTGCCTTTCTCTTCCCTCACATCTTTTAACCTGAATTTCTTTTAATAAAATTCGTCTTGCTTCACTAATAAATAAATAATAAAGCTAAGTTTTTATGATCAAATATAGGTGAAAGAATTTATAATACCCATTGGAGGTATTTTCCTAGATGTCTTTGCTTATATTTTTCATTCTTTTTATTGTATGAGAGATTCTTTGATAGTCTCTTTTTGCTGTAAATAAATTTCTAACCAAACTACACAAAATTTACTCTTTTTTTTTAAACTAAACACTACAGTTTTTTTTTTAATTGAATCATCATGAGGTACACAGTCACAAAGCTGTTCATGATCAGGTTTCAGTCATACAGTGTTCCAACACCATCCCTCCACCACAGCCTGCCTCGACAGCACACACTTTATTCTTGTCTTTCTCTCTCTCATCCCCTCCACCCCCTTGGACATCATAGTTTGAATACAGATATTGGGAATTCATCATGTTCTGTCCTTTACCCAACTTCATCACACACCTCCCATCCAGAGCGATCACTTCCAATTATCACGGTTTTAGTGGTCCTTCCTCTATCCCAACTGCCGCCTCCCCAGCACTTGAGGCAGGCTCTGACTATGGGTCAATCCTCCTGGCCTTGTTTACTGTTCTTATGTATTAGTCTCATACTGTGTTTTTTTATATCCCATAAATGAGTACAGTCATTCTGCGTTGGTCCCTCTCCATCTGACTCATTTCACTCAGCATGCTACTCCATTCCATCCATTTGTAGCGAATTTCATGACTTTACTTCAATTATTTTTCCCTTATTCTTTAAAAAATGTTCACTGACAGTTTGGACTATCAGTCTTGTTATTAAATTTTTTAACAAGATAATGAAAAAAATGATAAGTAGCATTTGTTACAGTCACTTAGGTTTTCCATAATGTTTCTGATTCTGCCAGAAATATTCTGCCTAGGAAGTGCTTTTCTATTTAACTTCCTCAAGATAATATTTATTTCTATAGATTCTTTAAGAAGCATTTTGCAGAGAGAAAAGGGAAAATGAAATTACTCATAATGGTGTTGGAAATGGAAATAATGGTGCTGGTTGGGACAATAAAGATGGTGGTGGTGGTAATAGTCATGGTAATTATGATACTTATTATTCCACTTACTTCAAATGAGGTAATTGAGGTATGATGATAAAGCAGGTTGTTCAAGATGGCAGTTTGCTTGTGGAAGAGCCTGAAAGTACCCTCTCTGTAACTGGAAGTCACATTTGAAACTCATCTATGTTAGAATTTTTGTTACAATCATGGCAATATCAGTAACTTCTAAAATGCATTCTGCTTTTTGAAATACAAGTATTTTATGTCAAAATTGCAGTACTTTTTACTTAAATGATGATTTTCCACAAATCAGAGTATAATTTTATTTTGTCTGAAAGTTAATGAGTATCTACTCTAAAGTTCAGTTTGTGTTGAATTTTGCATTGAAGTTTAGAGAAATATATCATTGCAATTCTGAGAGAGAATGAATGGAGAAGAAAAAACAGTAAGTGGGACTAGAAAGAAAGCACAGTGGACCAGCCTTGCATGGGGTTGACCTGGGTTCAATCTTCAGCATCCCATATAGTTCTCTAAGCATTGCCAGGAGTGATCCCTGAGTGCAGAGCCTAGAGTAACCCCTGAGCACCCTCCAATGGTGTTGTATTACTTGCCTACGTGCTAGCTATGGGTTTTTTAATTGATAATGAGGGATTGTTTTTATCCTTCCTATTAGCCTTTGTGTATGTTTATGCTAAGGGATCTTTGTATGGGCACAGAAAAGATAGTTGGGCAGTGCAGCTGTGAGTTAATTAACTCTGAATTATTTACTCTTGGTTTCTGCCATATTTCCCTACTATAAGCCTCAATACCAATTAGATTGAATCTGATTCCCTCATACCCCATACAAGGATGGTCCTCTATGAGGGGCTGTATGGTACCAGGAAAAGAGTTCACTCTGGCTTCAATATGGGACAATTTTAAAGTAAGTCCTGCTCTGGCCCAGAGTTTAGAGCAAGATTAGAACAGCTCTGTTTGACCCACCTAAGATAAGCTGTGGCAGCTAGCAGCTGGAGCAGAACACTTAGGACTGTGGCCTTGCCTTCTGAGGTTTTTGGTGATAGGAGCCTGAGGGGGAGGGAATATAATCAATCTGGTAAGCAGGACGTAGTCTGGATCATATGACGTGTTCTCCCCAGGAAAGGTCATCCTATGGGTTGAATCCCAAGTGTAAATTCATGTCTGTCTCTCTTACTGTGTTTATACAAAATAATGAGAAATATTATTGTAATGATTGTTTATTAGCCTAGGAGAGAGAAAAGCACCTCAATAGCCCTGGGAAGCAGGGCATGGTCACCAAGGCATTTTGCACTGGTAAGCCTTTTTTACCTGATTCTTTTACCTTTGGTTATGCCCTGCCTCAGCCCCCAGATTGATCTCTTGCAGTTTGGGGGTCTAAGAGAGGGTGTGTGGCAGTTAGCATGGAGTGGAGTTGGAAGAAGTAAAGCCTTGGATTTTCTATACTGTGCTTGTGATTCTTTGTTCATCAACCAGAGGGGACAGTCACCAGCCCAAAATGTGATTAGGGAACCTGAAAGATCCTAATACTGTTGGGGACCCCAGGATACGCCCAACAGGGTGTGACCCAAAAAAAAAAAAAAAAAAAAGAATGCTGTTCTTTATATTTTTTAATCTATTATATTTTATAATCTATTATATTAATCTATTATATTTTAATCTATTATATTTTTTAAAAATCTATTATATTTTTTCTGGTTTAAGGTAGAGGAGTAATTTGCACAAAACTAGTGAAAGAAAATGCTGCTTAACAAATGTCAAGGTGGAGGAAGAAAGATAGTACAGCATGTTGGTTGTTTTCTTTGCACCCAGCCAACACATATTTGATCTCTGCAACCTCATATGGTTCCCTCAGTCTCCCAGGAGTGATGCCTCAGTGTGAGCCTGGAGTCAGCCCTGTGCATAGCTGGTGTGGTCAAAAAACCCCTAAACCCTTAAAAGTCAAAGCAGTTAAAAGTATCTTTTAATACTGTCCTTAAAATTCCTGAATTTTTTTTCCTGTAGTATAATTTATAAATTTATATTTAATTGCATTTTTTGAGAAAGATGGTTAGATTACTTTGATTTCTTATGCATTTATTCATTCAGCATTAAATGTCCACACTTTGTCATACATTGCTTTAGAAACACAGAAATACAGAAGCATTTACTTATTCTGAAGGAATTTGGTCATGGAGCTATAAAAAGCAAAGTATAATTACATTGCAAGGTAATATATATCTAAGGTGATAAAAAAAAAAAGCTCTTAAGAGAAAATTAGTAGGAATTAGCCACACCACCAGAACGGTCACAGACAGGCAGGGTATGTAGGTGGCTGAGAGGCATGAAGACACATAACTCTTTGGAGGAAAACCAAGTATTGGGTTTTGAATCACACTGATTGTACAGGGACCTCCTCCTAGCTCTGTGCCCAGGGATCACCTTATGCAGTGCTCCAGAGGTTATAAGATGCTCGGCTGGAACCCTAGCCTCAGCAAATGTAAAACATGTGTTCAGCCCTTTGAGCTCTCCCACTGGTTCCAGCATCAGATTATTGGCCTAGGTGGTAGGTGTTGATGAGCTGGAGTTGTGTACAGTTGGATATCAGGATCAGCTTCAAGATCCAGATTGCTCCGAACTTAAAAACTACTGAAGAGCTCTGCATTGATAGCATGTGTCCTAGTCAGAGTGTGGCTTAAAACAATGACTTAGGGAACTTCAAAAAGTGTGTTTTGCCATGGACCAGGAGGTCTTGTCAAAGGTGGAATCTACCACAAATATGTGGAGTCAGAGGTTAGGTAAGACAGAGAAGGGAACAGTGTACTAATAATTGTCAAAAGTGAGAATACCAGCCTAAAACTGAGCATCAAATATAAGCAAAAAGATATACATGATAACCTCTAAATGTATGTATGCAATCTACAGTGTATAAGAGAAGAAAGAGAGAGAGAGAGAACCTGCCATAGAGGCAGGCTAGGGAGGGGGAGGGAATCGGGGACATTGGTGGTGGGAAATGGGCACTGGTGGAGGGATGGGTGCTGGAACACTGTATGACCGAAACCCAAACATGAACATCTTTGTAACTGTATATCTTATGGTGGTATAATAAAATATTAAAAAAAGAAGTGTGTTTTGAAAGTAAGAAAACCATAGAGAAGTGTCTGCCAAAGACTGGTTCTAATCTCTTGTATCTATGTACCATGAGAAGTCTGGGAAGCCAAACTTCTGTATGGCCTGGAGGACAAATAAAAGGCTTCCAGTGAACACACGTCAGTATGTCACTGTTTTGTCTTATAGGATGACCTTTCCTTGTACTTTAACCGGTAAGTAATAGGAATTAGGAAATTGATTCACGAGAACTTTATGACCTTAAGAGTAGGATGTTGCCGGGAAGAGAAGGATCTGTTTATAATGTGTTTGAGTCCCTGATGGATGGCTGCGCCATTGTTGTGATAGACATTGAGTGGACTGTACATAGTTTGAGATGATTCCAACTTTTATCCTCAGGATTTGTTCCTCATTTTCTTCAGCCCTCTGCTAAAATGCCATTCTATATAAACAAAATCTCTGTTCTCTCTTTTCCTAATTATTTTAATTTATTTTCTTCAGACACATGCTTCATTTGTTACTTTTTTGTCACTTCTCTCCTCACACAAATGAAAAGCCCACAAGGACAAAATTTCATGTACATAGTTTGTGATTTTTAATTTTAGTGACAGACTAGTGCCTAGCACATAATAAATGCTCAACAAATGCTGAACATGTGATTGAAGTGGAAATGGGTGGTGGTCTTTTGGTCAGAATAATGAATCTTAGGGAATGCTTACTATGTATCAGATAACTTCTAAGTACTTCATTTGATTCCTATAATTGAGGTAGACAGTTAAGTATGGAGGGGAGCCTTGGCATTAAATTTCCAAGGTCATAACATTGATAAGTGTTCGGAGGGACACTTAAAATTCCATTAAGCATATACATTTTTGGAGAGAAAAGATATGTCTAAAAAGGGTTCATCTTGCTGTGAACCCAGAAGAAAAGGCTGGACCACATTTGCAGATGATTTATAGGCAGGAATCATAGCCTGATAGGACAGAGAGAATGAAAAGCTTACCAGGACTGAAAGGAATCCTCTTTGACATTTCCTAGCTGTGACCCCCTAGCCCAAACAGAGGCCTTCTTGTGGCCTTCCAAACCAGCGTGGGGAATTCCATTCTGGC
The DNA here is from genome assembly GCA_021461705.1 of Cryptotis parvus. Lineage (NCBI taxonomy): Eukaryota > Metazoa > Chordata > Mammalia > Eulipotyphla > Soricidae > Cryptotis > Cryptotis parvus. The sequence continues at coordinate 20,560 of JAJIBD010032780.1, read as the reverse complement.
TGTACAGGCACCTTCCTTTGAGTATTGCATCTCTTCCTTTTTGCTTTTATGGTAGGGTTTTCTCCTCCCTCTCTTTTTTCTGAAGAATTCTGTGCTCTCTCTAGAACAAAACTCTTTTGCTCTGCTGTTTGTCTTCTCCTACACCTGTTTCAATAGGTCAAACCTAGCCTGCATAGTTGTGTTTGCTTGGCTCTTACTATCTCTCTCTTTTTTTATTTGTTTTTAACTTGAAATTCTTTAGATGGGACATGTACAACATGTCTTGCCGTCTACCTATTTTCTTGAGCTGGCCCTTCTCCCCAGGAAATGGTCAATCTTGGAGTAGATGTGCTGCCAGTGAATGAAGTGCAAAAGGGGAGGGGGTCACAGCTGGAGGAACTAACTGCAATAGTGTGTCACGACACATTCTGCCTGCCTGGCTCCGCCACAGTGTCACGTCACATTCTGCCTGCCTGGCTCGCCACAGTGCTGTGGTGGTAGTATCTGTCCTGGGAGGTCAGTCTGGGAAGAGTCTGCACAGGCTCCAAAAATGCAGGAATAAGAGATGGTTCTGCCAGGCTACACCCAAGACCCAATTATTAGTAGTGGGAGCTGGTTCTTCCTGCTGGATTTTCAGGGAGTCAGTTTTCAGGCTGATGCTCTGCTTGGCTCTTGTTGGGAAAAGTCAATGTCATCCTCCACTGAAAATAAACTCAGGAGACTCATAGTGAAGCAGTATAGTTATAGCAAGGGGGAAATGAGAGGAGGGAGCCTCATAAAGTCAAAGAAATGTCCACCACCAGAGTATGGGTGGGATGGCTCTAGAGCGAAGCAGAAGCTCGTTCTGCAGGGTGCTTTCAGCCTCCCCTAGCTAGAGCCTCTGTGCCGGGACACTGCCTAGGAAAAGGGCTTCGAATCTTGGCAGTCTTCTTCATCCAGAGTCTTGCTGGGACTCTTTTGTTCCTGCTGAATCGTCTCCTGGTGGGTTCTGGCCTTTGATTTTGGACTGGCGCCAGGCCAATGGCAGGATAACTCCCAAGTTTCTTGATTTTGCTTTTTTTCTTTCTTTATTTTTTTTCTTCCTGAATCTCATTGTCAAGTGTCTCCTACCCCCATCCTGCTTTACCTACTATGGATTGATTTTTCACAAGCGTTTTATGCTTCTGTTAACTTGTTGCTAACTTTTCAAGTATCATTTTTTGTCCTTATTTCCTTGATCTTTCCTTAGCTTTCAACACTGTTGATAAACTTCACAACCTCTTCTGTGAGCCAGAGAGAGTGTATAGGGGTTAAGTCACTTGTCTTGCATGGCACAATCCTGTTTCAATCCCCAGCACTTCCTATGGTTTCTTCAAGCACCACCAGGAGTGATTATTAAGCACAAAGTCAGGAGTAAGACCTGAGCACAGCTTGTGTGGTCCCCAAGACAACAAAACAAAACAGAACTACAAGCAAAAACAAATTTTCTATAACTAAACATTCTTCTCATTTCTTATCTCTCTTCCCTCATAACCTTTGCTCATCCCTGCTGCAGTGCTCTGTTACTGGACGTACACAGGTTGTTAGTGGATTTGTGTGAACTCTCTCCCTAGGTGACTCATATTCGAAATAGCTCTTATCTCCAAAACTGGATAATGCTCGTTCTCTGTAGGCCTCTTTCTTGTACTGTATTACATGGCATTATGATACAAGCTGCCTGAAGTTCAAGCTGACAAAATAGAACCTTGAAGGTATGACTCCACTGCCATTTGAAGGCCCATCAATCAAGAGACACTGCAACAGATTGAGAAAGAGCTTTATTGACAACCAACTACACAGGTGGACGGTGACAGACATACATCCTCAAAGCAGCCATGTTGTGTGCAATGTCCTAAGAAAAGGCTTTTTATCACATAAGAACAGCAGAGCATGTGTTTTTTCCGTTTCTTGACCAGTGAATTTTTTCCTGAGTGGGTCTTTTGAAAACCTACACAAATTAAGGTTAGGCTTTGGGGGAAGGACAAAATGTGAAGATTCTCATTATCTTTACATTTTTGAGTTGGAGACAAAAAAGTAAGGCAAGAACTCGAAACTTTTCTAAAGTTTCTGCATTTTGTTTTTAATTTCTCTGAGCTGGTTTCACAACCTCTGTCACACTTAGGAGGAATGCATGTTTCACTGCACAGAATAGTTTGTTTTTTGCCACACCCAGTGACGCTCAGGGGTTACGCCTGGCTCTGCTCAGAAATCACTCCTGGAGGTGCTTAGGCGCGTCCATATGGGCTGCCAGGGATTGAACCTGGGTTGACAGCGTGCAAGGCAAACACCTTACCTGATATACTATCTCCTCCGCCTCCCAGGTAGCTTAAAAATGGACACAGGCCTGTGCGTGGCCCAGCTGGACATCAGACTGTCTCTCAGTCGCCATTTTGGGTTTCCCCTTTCAGCCCTGCCTCACTGGTAAAAACCACTGAAATCGCCCCCCATGCATGCTAATTATTCCTAGTTCAAGGGAAAGGTCAAGGTCGCCTCACTCCTAGCTCCTCTGGTTCTTCTGTGTACTGAGTTTCCCTCTCCCACTTCCCCTGCTTTTTGATCCTGAGCGCTCTCAGCCAAAAAATGTTTTTTCCTTGTCCACTCCCTCCTGTCCTTAACCTGTACCCATGTCCGAAATGCACTTCAAGATAAAGCATCTCCGAAGGGCTGGTCTCAGTTTCTCCCTCTCGACAGTGTTCCCAGTCTAGATGGTGAAGTCCCATTTGGCAAGGATTTTTTAAAAATCGCGTTCTTAGGACATATTTTCATATGGGTTTGTATAAGTAGGTTAGCTTGGTGTGCAGCCCTGTTGCGGTGCAGTAAATGTTTCGTGGAAGAGACACACCCATAGGATGAGGGGAGGAAGGGGAGTATTGTAAAAGCAACACAAAATTGACCTTAAGGTCAGAAATTTAAGTCTTTCTTAAATCCGGCTCAGTCTTTCTTAAATCCGGCTCAGGTATGCCGGTCCAGAGACTCGCAGACATGGGGCAGAGCTGCTACTGGCTCTCCCTTGACCAGCCGCTCACGAGGCACCCGGGAGGGATGGTGGGTTCTAGCCCTGGCCCACCATCCCAGCAGAGCCTCGCAACAAGCCAGACGACCCCCCCCCACTCCATGAGTGCCTCCGTTTTCCTCATCCGGACTTCTCTCTCGTCAGACCTCCACCCAGCAGACCAGCCTATCAGCGCCCGGCTCGCGCGGCCACTTGAGGCCGCGCAGTTCATCAATAAATGCTGGACTTAGAGATGCCTACAATAGTATGCTACCTGCACGGCAGAGCCTGGCAAGCTACCCGTGTTGTATTTGTTATGCCAAATACCAGTAACAATTATAGACCTCATTCCGGAATGGATTGAGGCTCTTTATGTTCCTGGAGCAAGCAGATGCCTTGGGCTCTACTAGCATGAGACAGGACATATGGAGATGTTACTGGGGCCCGCTTGAGCAAATCGATGATGAACGGGAAGACAGTGATACAGTGAAGGTCAGAAAAATGAAGTGAGAGCTGGACAAAGACAGCTCGGCAGAGAGGGAAAGGTGACGGCGACAGTGGTGAATGGCAAATGATCCAGGTACTAGAAAAGAGAGTAAATAATAAGAGGAAATGAGCCAGCCCCCTGCAAAACAACTGAAACATTTGAGCAGAAAGGAAAGAGGAAAATATTCTCGTGAAGTTCTTACAGAGAAAAGAAATCAGATCAAATATTGTGATAAAGGAAGTGAACTTTTAAAATATGTTTAAGATCACTTGAACAGTGATTGTCATTTTAAATGTCTAGCGTGCAGCAGAGATAGTATAAACGTGAAAACCAAAAATAATACACTATACACCTTTTTGCATTGAAAAGAGCAAAAGAGAAAAGTTCATTCTTTGTGTCTGCTTTGCATTTATGCAATTATTAGGAGGCTGACCTTTAAAAAGGACATTTTTAACACTGTGCCTTATAAATATATTTGTCTTCTAAAGGATGAAGGCATTCCTGATAATGGAGTCAGATAGCACACGGGGTAGGGCATCTGCCTTGCAGAAACCTCCCAGGTCTGCTCCCCCAGCATCCCACACGGTGCCCCGAGCACTTGCCGGGCTCAAATATCTCTGCTCCCATGCCCACACACACAGCCATTGCCCTTCCTAGGGGTGACTGTTATTTCAGCTCAAAGTTCAGCCTGTCAGCATTTTTCTTCATTAAGTCCATCCTAGTGTTTACTGTATATTTGTTACGGGTGCTGGTGTTTGATAAGCCAAGACCTTTGCCTATGTTATTCTGATGTTGCCGTGTGGAGTCAAACCAGAGTCGAGCATAGGTGGGGCATGTGCCCCCTCCCTGTGGGCCTCTGCCCCATTTGCTAGTCCCTTATCTAAACTTACCTTCAGTGCGTGTTCTGGTTTGCCTCTCATATGGATTGTAGGGTCATCCGATAAATTTCATTATAATCAATGGTGGAATTTTTAAGTGTCATTATGCCTATAAATTTATTTGGGGAAAAATCTTTCAATATTCACTATTATTTCCCCTATCATTTTATTTTTTCTTTTTAAAATAGTTTTTATTTATTTATTTTTTTTTTTTGGCTTTTTGGGTCACACCCGGCAATGCTCAGGGGTTTCTCCTGGCTCTGCACTCAGGAATTACTCCTGGCGGTGCTCGGGGACCATGTGGGATGCCGGGGATCGAACCCTGGCCGGCATGAGCCGGCCGTGCAAGGCAAACGCCCTACCCGCTGGGCTATCGCTCCGGCCCCTTAAAATAGTTTTTAATTTAATTAAAGAGCTATGTCATTCTTTAGGGTTTTTTCCCCCAAGGTGTTTGGATACTTTTGCAGCAATTCAAAGAGAAATCATTGTCTTACTTGGCTTTTCTATCTTGTGATTTTTTTTCAATTTGTCTACTTTCAGTCCCAGATGTAAAAAACTTCATGTGAATCCCTCATTTATTCCAGCAGGACATAAACTTTGAGATCACAGACTATGGTTGTGTTCTTGGGACTGAGGTGATAGCATACTGCTTCATTTTATTGCGACTGTTGTCCATGGCTTTTTGGTATTTACTCTCTAGTGGTTTAGTCTGTGCTAATGTCGTGGCTGGTATGACTCAACCCTATGGCCCCATGACCACTGAGCTCCACAATCTGTTGAGCATTTTCCGAGTCCAAGTAAGTGTTATGGAGAATTGATGATGAATGATAAGTGATGTGGGGGGAAAATATTTATCCAAATTTTTATTGGGTTTCTGAGCTGAATCAGTTGAATGTATGCATCTTCTCTGCACAGAAGGCCGGAGAGATCCACGTTGGGGGCAGAGAGGACAAGGAGATAAATTCAGATTTTTTTAAAATTTTGTATTAAGTTTGAAGAACTTGCGAGCATATAAGTCAAGTTCTTGGTTAAAGGAGACCAGCATTTAAGAGTTAGCCCTGAGGATCTGGGTGCAGGAAGCCATTCATTAACAGTGGGTGATATTTAGTTTGTGTTGTTTTTTGGTTTTGCTTTCTTTGGTCATACCTGTCTGTGTTCAGGTTTTACTCCTGGCTCTTTGCTCAGGGATCTCTCATGGGGCGGGGGGTGGGGGTGGGAGAGGCGTGAGGTGGCCATAGGGAATGCTGGGGATTGAACTCTAGTAGGTCCCATGGGTCCACTTCAGACCCACAGCTGCCATGCTCAGCCGGCCCCATGTGGAAGCAACCCATGGAGCTGACCTCCCAGTAAGGGGCTCAGCCATCCCCTGGCCGAGCCCAACATTGCTCCAAGGGTTTGCTCTCATGAGTGGGGAGAGACCATGCTGGCCGGACTTGGAGTAGAGTTTTGGGCCCTGCCCTTTGCTCCACCTCCATGTCAGTTGCTCTGGAAGAGAGAGACCCACCCACACCAGACTCAGCTAATTTGCAACCCCGGAAGAGATCCAGACCCATCCACTTCAGACCCACAGCTGTGCTGCTCGACTGGCCCCATGTGGAAGCAACCCATGGAGCTGACCTCCAGATAAGGGGCTCGGCCATCCCTGGCTAAGTCCAACATTGCTCCAAGGGTTTGCTCTCATGAGCGGGAGAGACCATGCTGGCCAGATTCGGAGTGGAGTTTTGGGCCCTGCCTTTTCCTCCGCCTCCATGCCAGTTGCCCTGGAAGAGAGAGACCCACCCACGCCAGACCCACATGTCCCTTGGCGGTGGCCACAAAGCGATATTTTTATAGGATACTGAATTTTGCATAAGGTTCTCCCCAATTTCTTTCAAATTTATACATAGTAAACAGTTATAGACATGTTTTTAACTGATACCAGTAAGCCTGGCAAGAAGCCAGAGCAAACCACACATCATGCAGTTAGTCATTCTCAACATCCAGACTCCATAGTTCCTCAGAGCTCCATCCAAGAGAAAACCTGATCTTCCCCCTTTAAGTTTCATCAGTAAATGCTAGGATTGAGAGCCTTCTACTGAGACTATACTACCTATACGGTAAAGCCTGGCAAGCTACCGCATTTTATTTACTTTTTATGCCAAAGACTAGTAACTATTATGGACCCCAGGTCCATAACCTGAAGAATGGTTTCGGGTTCCTCCTGTCCCTGGAGCAAGCAGATGCCCTTGGGTTACATTGCTTGTGACAGGACTAATGGAGATGTTACTAGTGCCCACTCGAGCAAATCGGTGAACAATGGGAAGACAGTGATACAGTGAGGTCCCATGCAAAGCAAAGGTGCTACTCACTGTACTATCTCTCCAACCTAATAATACTATTTAAAGCAGTGTCGCTGCATACAAAGATATCTGGAGAGGAGTTTGTGAACTCAGGACAGAGGTCAAGGGATTGTAGAGAAGAAACGCCTAATGAGGCAGAGAAAGACTTTTCTCAGGTTTTAAAAAATTCATATTTTTTAGAAGTTACTATGTGCATAATAGGAAATAGAAAAAGTCAGAAGCAAAGAACACAGTCATACACATTTACATACAGTGTATCTGACATGACCTTCTAGGGTCCCATGTAAAGAATTTTAAGGCAATAAGAGGAAACTGCAAAATGGAAGTTAATTGTCTTTACGACTTTATTAGAGCAGTTTTGAGTTTACAGCAAAGCTGAGGTGAAGTATAGGGATTTCCCATATATACATATCTATATCTCTCTCTGTAGATATATATATATCCTAGGGATTTCCCCCCTCTCTCTCTCTCTCTCTCTCTCTCTGTAGATATAGATATATCCTATAGCCAGCCCACACTGTCAGTGTCTTCCATCAGAGTGGTATATTTGTTATAATTAATGAACCTATACTATTATAAGCACTCAGAGTCCCTATTTCAGCTAAGGGTGCTCTCTTGGTATTGAACCCTCATTTGTCAAATGTAATGACGTGTATCCATTGTTTTAGTATGAGATAGAATATTTTACTGCTCAAAAAAGTCTCCTGAGCTTTGCCAAGACTTTCTTTCCTTTCTTCAGAGCCCAGGCAGCCACTGACTTGTTGCCTTTCCCAGAGCATCATACAGGTGGACTCAGACAGCCAGCTGCCTTTTCAGATGGGATTCTTACAACTGCTAATTTCACTTAGGAATATGCATTTTGGGTTCCTTGATGTCTTTGTATTTTATTTCTGGGAGCCTAGGGGCCATTCCCAGTGGTTCTTAGCCAACTTGACTTGCTTCAATGTTAGGACCCGAGGATACGGTACTGGTTGGGCCCCTGTGGTACTGGCTATATTTCAGGCCTCCCTGACAGTACTCAGAGGCCTTCCAGGACACACACAGTGGTGCTCAGGGTCTACAGGGCTCAGCCCCTGTGAAGCTCAGACATGCGTGTGCAGGCTGGCCGCATGCCGTAACTCCTGTACTCTCTCTGGTATCTCATTTCTTTTCAGTGCTGAATTAGATAACCGTTTGTGAATACTATGTATTTGTTATCCATTCATCTACTGAAGGACATCAATGTGCTGGCTTGCAAGTCTGGCGATTATGAATAGAGTTGCTGTTGGCATGTGTGTTGGGGGTGTTTGTGTGGATATATTTCATCTCTTCATGTAAATAGCAAAGAACATGATTTTTGATCATGGATCACGTGGTCACAGTATTTTTTAATTTTGTAAAATAAAATGCCTCTTTGTTTCAAAATGACTCTACCATTTTGTAAGTAGAAGTGAGTGAAGTTATTCATACCCCATATCCTCCTCTGCATTGGGTAATTTCTGCGTCCTGGATTTTGGCCGTTCTCCTAAATACATAGTTGGATTCCATTATTGCTTCCATTTTCATGCCCTTTGGAGACAAATGCTGCGAAACATCTTTTCATACACTTTTTGTGCCATCTGATCAGGTGTCTGTAAAGTGTTTGGCTCCATTAAAGGGCCACTTGCAGTTGCTCCTGACATTGCTGGTGGGTGCGGGAAGGGTGTGATCCTGGGGGCTGAGGACAGGGTGTCATCTATGAAAGGCACACGCTCTGCCTCTAGAGACACGTGCTTACCGGCCCGTTTATTCCTCTCTTGTTGAATCACTGTGAAGTACAGAGTTCCGAAGTTGCTCATGACTGGCTTCCAGGCGTGCAGTGTCTAGCAACCATCCCATCACCAGTGTCCACTTACCTACACCATTGTCCCCATTTTCTCTCTACAGACACACATTTTTTTCTTTTTCCTTTTTATTTCCACATTTTAGGCACTGCGGTTTGATATCCTATACTGTAACTGATCGGATATCATGCATGTCACATTACAAGCACTCAGCACCTCTTCTTGCTCTATGGTGGCTATTTCCTTCTCACTGTTGTAGTGGTCCCATCACTGGCCCTGCATCCCTCCACTCTCAGAGTTTCATAGTAAGGACCAGTTCGTCTACTCTTAGTTTCTATTGTCTTTGGGCATTATATTCTGCTACTTTCTTTCTTTATATTCTATATGAGTGAGATCATTCTGTGTCTGTCCCTCCCCCACCCACTCATCTCACTCAGCATGATACTCTCCAGATCCATCCACATTCAGCAAGTTTCATGACTTCATCTTTCCTGATGGCTGTGTAGTATTCCATTGTGTATCTGTACCTGAGTTTCTCTGTCCAATCATTTACTCTAGAGCGCTTTGGTGTTTCCAGATTTGGGCTGTTGTGAACAGTGAATAGTGCAATGAATATAGGAGTACAGATGTCTTTGGCCCCTTTTTTAATTCATTTTATGTTTGTTGTTTTGTTGGGGTGGTAGTGCTCTGAGGTTACTCCTTGCTTTACACTCAGGAATTATTCTGGGGCCCGGAGCGATAGTACAGCAGGACGTCATTTACCTTGCATGTAACCAGCCCGTGTTCCATCCCTAGAACCCCATATGGTTCCCCGAGGCACCGCCAGGAATAATTCCTGACTGCAGAGCCAGGAGTAATCCCTGACCATCACTGGGTATGACCCAAAAAAGCAAATAAATGAATGAATGAATGAGTGAATGAATGAATGAATGGAATTGTTCCTGGCAGGGCCATAGGGGTCCTGCTTAGAGGACCATTTTGGGTGAAGGATATCAGATCGTCAGCATCCAAGGTAAACACCATACTTGCTGTGCCATTGTTTTGACCCCTTGGACAAGTTATTCCATTTTTTTTTGAATTTTAGTAACTTTAAACAGCAGTTGTATTTATTTTGGGGGAGGGGGTGTCCAAGCTATCTAGACACCTCTCCCCTCTGGGGCAGACTGGCATCTGTTTCGTCATGTTAATAACTTAACTTCTTGGAATAGATGCCCAGGTTCATATGAAAGTCCTATTTTAAATTTTTTTGGGATGTCTCTAACTGTTTTTCCACAGAAGACAACATTGCCACCAGCAGTGGATGAAGTTGCCTGTTTGAGCACATTTTGTAAACAGCACTGGTTGTTTCTATGCTCTTTGGTATTTGTGCTCTCAATATGTAAGATCATACCTAATTTTTTGTTTTGATTTGCATTTTCTTATCAATCACTTGTATCACTTGTCTTCCCGTTGATCATCGATTTGCTCGAGTGGGCACCAGTAACATCTTCATACGTTCTGTCACATGCTAGTGTAGCCCAAGGGCATCTGCTTGCTCCAGGAACATAAAGAACCTCAAACCATTCCATCAGGTCATGGGAATGAATCTACAACTGTTACTGGTATTTGGCATATGAAATATGACACAGGTAGCTTGCCAGGCTCTGCCGTGCAGGTGGGTTACTCTTGTAGTCAACTCTAATCTTGAGTGGCCATGCAAGCCGGGCTGTGATCAGCTCTTCTGCTGGGTGGAGCTCTGATGAGAAAGGAGTCTGGATGTGGAAAATGGCTGTCCTCATGGTGTGGGGGGGTTCCTCTGGCTTCTTGTGAGGCTCTGCTGGTGTGGTGGGGAGTCAGTTTGCTTTCATTTTTTTCTTATCTATATGAGTTCAATATGAATTCTATATGAACCCTGCAAGCTACTGAGAATCTACCATCTGCACGGCAGAGCCAGGCAAGCTTTCTGATGTGTATTCAATATGCCAAAATCAGTAATAAAAATGTGTATCTTCCTGACCCTGAAAGAGCCCTTAATACAGCAGCACTAAGAAGGATGAACAAGGAGTACCTGATAAAATTTCAGGGCCAAACTAGGCTGCCAAAATGAAGAAGGACTAAAATGACTGTATTTTCAATGCAAGTACGCTGGCATCGAAAGCATATATTGAGGACCTGGTGGTGCAAGCGCAAAAGATCAAATATGGCGTCATTGGTCTGACTGAGACAAGGAGGCGTCAATCGCATCATGCCATTTTTGACACCAGAGAAGAACTCTTCCTAGGAACATGCGATGAAAGAGGGATTGGTGGCATCGGTGTCATTGTCAACATGAACATGGCCTTGAACATTGATTCATTTGAATGCCTAACAAACCGTATTGGACGATTACACTTGAAGAGATGTGGCCCACTGCCAGCAATTTCTATCTTCATTGTCTATGCACCAACATCCACATACAAGGAGGATGAAATTGATAAATTCTACATAGAACTGGAGGAGTTCTATAAAAAAGATCACACCTTCTACAAGATCATAGTCGGTGATTTTAATGCCAAGATAGGACCGAGAAGATCGGCTGAAGAACCTCACATCGGGACCCATGACCTAGAATGGAACAAACAAGGTGAGAGACTATCTGAGTTCATCATGTCCACCAAGACCATTCATGGGAACTCAGTTCCAGAAGGCTGAAGCAAAATGTTGGACATGGGGAATCTCCTGGTGGACAGTTCCACAATGAAATTGACCACATCATCTTCAATCGATGGTTTTGTCTGACCGATATTGCTGTCATCCCCAAATTCCAAACAGGATCGGACCACCATCTCCTTCATGCAAAATTCTACTTCACGCAACGGGGAGAAAAGACCACAAAGTTTAAGAAGAGAACTCCCAGAACGACCACCAACTGGGAACTCTTTGGCACCATTGCAGCAGCGTGGGGAAGATGCCATCATTGATGACATCGATGAAGAATACAACCGACTGGTTCAGCACCTCCATGATTGTGCGAAGAATGCTGAGAGAGAAAAAACCACAAAAGGACGCCTGTCTTCAAAAAACTCCTCGAGCTCATTCGCCAACATGGCAAGGCACGAGCCTCAGGCAACGCAAATGCTAATGTCCAAGCTCGGAAAGCAGTGCAGAGAAGTGATAAAGGAAGACCTCAAAGAGTGAAGAGCAGAAATACTGGAAGATGCAGCAGAAGCTGGGACGCCTGCCTGTCCTTCGCCAACTATAAGACCAAGATGACTGCCCTCCGACACCCTAATGGATCTATCACGTCTTCCAGAAAGGCAATGGAGAAGATTATCCATGACTTCTACTCAGATCTCTTTGATAGCTACGTCCACCTGCCCACATACCAAATTCTGCAGGATGGATATGTCATTCCCAATGTTCTCCCTTCTGGAATCCAACATGCCATTTTGTCGGTAAAGAAAGGAACAGCACCAGGCCCAGACAAAGTCAGACCCGAACACCTGAAGAATGTGCCATCGGTACTCATCAATACACTAGCTCGGCTCTTCACACGCTACCTGTCTGAATGCAAGGTGCCCTACCAATGGAAAACCAGCAGGACAGTTCTACTGTTCAAGAAGGAAGACATTCAGGACATCAGCTACTATCGCCCCATCTGCCTGTTGTCCGTCATCTACAAGCTGTTTACTCAAGTCATCCTGAACAGGATTGGCAGAACATTAGATGAAGGACAACCATGCGAGCAAGTTGGCTTCCGGAAAGGATGCAGCACAATCGACCATATCCACACAGTAACCAAGCTCATTGAGGTTTGTAGGGAGTTCAAGATGCCGCTCTGTCTAACGTTCATTGATTTACAGAAAGCCTTTGATTCTGTGGATACTGAAGTGGTTATCGAAGCCCTGGCTAAACAGGGTGTCCAAACCCAAACATCAAGATCCTTCGTGAACTCTATTACGGATTCACCACCAGGATCTCACCATTCTACAAGGAAGTGATCATTGATGTCAAAAGAGGGGTTCGACAGGGTGATACCATTTCACCAAAACTCTTCAGCGCCACCCTCGAGAACATCATGCAACAATTAGAATGGGAAGGAATGGGAGTGAAGATAGACGGTTGGCAACTACACTACCTCTGCTTCGCTGATGACATTGTTCTAATAACACCTAAACATTCTTAGCCAGCGGCACAAATGCTGGCTGACTTTGACCGAGAATGTGGAAAGATAGGTCTACAGCTGAACCTCAACAAAATTATGTTCATGAGAAATGAACTAGTTCCAAAAGGCCCCATTCACTCTCAATGGAACAAACATCTCTGAATGCAGCAGTTTTGTGTACCTAGGTCGAGAAGTCAACATGATGAATGACCTAAAACCTGAGCTGCGCAGGAGGAAGAGAGTGGCATGGAATGCCTTCAAAGGCATCAAAGAAATAGTGAAAAGAGACAAAGAACCTCCGGCTCTGGGCACATCTCTTTGACTCCACCTTTCTCCCTGCATTAACATATGCCTCAGAGACCTGGGCCCTACAAAAGCAGGATGAGAATGCTATTTGGGTCTCCCAAAGGGGAATCGAAAGAGCTATGCTTGGAATATCACGCCTCACTCAAGTGAGAGAAGGAATCCGGATTTCTGACCTCTGTTGCTGTTCCAGAGTCAGGGACTCAGGTTTCATTTGCCAAGTCATTGAAAATCAGATGGGCTGGACGTGTAATGCAATTTGGAGACGACTGCTGAACTAGAGCTGTTACTGACTGGATCCCACGGGACGTCAAAAGACCTCATGGCCGCCCACCTACAAGATGATCAGACTTCTTTGTCAAGACCATGAACAAACGGTTTGAGGCTCTTTGTGTTCCTGAAACAACCAGATGCCATTAGACTACAATGGCACGTAATAGGGTCAAATGGAAATGTTACTGGCACCCGCTCGAGGAAATCGATGAACAATGGGATGTCTAGTGATCTAGTGATGAATTCAAACTTTTGCTGTATTTTGAAACTACTTTTTTTGGTGCATAATATTTATTGACTTTTGATCATGGTATTCAGTTGATAACTATAAATTGCTTTTTCCATGATTGCAATTTTTAATTTTTATTTTTACCAAAATAATGCATGTACATAGTTTGGAAAATCAAATGGTATGACAACACTTAAAATAGAAAGCAGTAATTTCCTGACTCATGTTCCCCTTGTGATGTTATTCCAAAATTCGCAACTTCTCCAGCTGATTTTCCTCTTATTTCATTGGAAGCAGCATGCATAATTGCATGTTACAATGTATCTATGGTTTTTTATTTTCTTTTTTAAAAATTCTTGAAAGTCTAGTGGCAAACTATAGCTTTATCTCATTTAGGTCCTTCTCTCAGTACCTGCCCTCATGCAAATTTACTCTTCATGGCCATCAACCAACTCTTTTAGGGTCCTGTCAGTGGTGAGGCTTTCCTGAGAGTCCCAGAGGCCCACTTGCCTGTGAGTTGGAAATTCTGTCATAAGCATTAGCATGCAGCTCAACTTTTTATTTTCCTCAGTAAACAAAGGTAGCAGTCACTCGTTCCCTGCAACAGTCGCTCATTCCCAGCAACAGTCACTCATTCCTTGCAACAGTCGCTCATTCCCGGCACAGTCGCTCATTCCTTGCAGCAGTCGCTCATTCCCAGCAACAGTCGCCATTCCCAGCAACAATCACTCATTCCCAGCAACAGTCACTCAATCTCAGCAACAGCCACTCATTCTCAGCAACAGTCACTCATTCCGGCAACAATCACTCATTTCCGGCAACAGTCGCCAATCCCAGCAACAGTTGCTCTTTCCCAGCCACAGTCACTCTTTCCCTGCAACAGTCGCCATTCCCGGCACAGTCACTCTTTCCTTGCAACAGTCGCCATTCCCGGCAATAGTCACTCATTCTGGCAACAGTCACTCATTACCGCAACAGTCGCCATTCCCGCAACAGTCACTCATTCCCAAGGCTTTTGCAGAGTTCCATTAGTGCTAACAGCTTCGTCTACCCAGGCACCTTTTTCTATGGTGTCGAAACATCCTTTCAGGAATTTTCTTTTTCTCTTTCTAGACTCTAACTGATGACTTTCCAGGCCTGCCATATGTGAAATATGTTTTTCTGTTATAAGAATCCACCTGTCATTATATGTTTTAAATGCCAGTAGTTCTCTCAGTTACCTGAATGTTCTTTTTCTTTTTATAGCCTCCTACTGTTTTGCTGGATATATTTATTTTCAAACTTTTTAACAAATGAAGCACGGTTTTTTTTATTTGCTTTTTGGGTTACACCTGGCAATTCTCAGGGGTTACTCGTGGCTCTGCACTCAGAATTACTCCTGGCGGTGCTCGGGGACCATATGGGGATGCCAGGGATCGAAACTGGGTTGGCCACGTGCAAGGCAAATGTCCTATCCACTGGACTATCACTCCGGCCCTGAAGTACAACTTTTACAAGGACTTTCTTCCGAATGTTCTCTGTCCCCTCACGCTTTATCCCCTTTGTTCGGTTCTTTGACCTGCATGTGAAAGAATCCTGCTTTGGGGGCAGCTGGGCTAGTCCTCTTGGTGATGGACAGCTTTGTGTCGAGTAGGTCCAAGGGCCTGTGGGCATCACCTCAGCTGAGAAAGTGGCCATGGGTGCCTTGGGGTGAATCCCAAGTGCCATTATTGGCAAATGTCAGGGCAGTGCTCTGGGCACACAGAGGCCGTTAGTGCCTGCAGGCTGCCCAAACCCCAATTCCCCCCCTCCCCCACTCACAGTGAGAGTGCCCAGTGCAGGGTTTGAGGTCGCACCTCCCAAGGTGTCCTCGCCGTGCCATGACCCCACCAGGAGCCTTCCAGACCGTTCCCAGTGTCCCTGCCCTGGGTGTAAGGCTGTGCTCTCTGCTTCGCCTCCTGGACTACTTGTTTCTCAGATAGCCCAGACGCCCCAGAGCTCATCTTCTCTCTTCAGGATGGATGCAGAGATCTCAAAACACTTTTCTCATGCTAGAGGCTTCCACTAGAGGAGAAAGAGAGCACGCCTTACCTTTCTGATTTGAAGTGGAAAGTTTTAGCATTTTATCCATTGTAATGCTCTGTTTTGCCCCAAGACCTCTAATCGTTAACTTTACTGGATAAAGCAGAATGATTTACAGCAGAGTCTGGCAAGCTACCCATGTCATATTTATATGCCAAAAACAGTAACTAGAATAGATCTCATTCCCATGACCTGAAGGAATGGTTTGAGGCTCTTCATGTTCCTGGAGCGAGCAGAGGCCCTTGAGCTACCCTATCATGCAACAGGGACAAATGGAGATGTTACCTGCGCCACTCGAGCAAATAGAAGAACAACAGGAAGACAAGTGATACAAGTATAATACTCTGTACACTGTGCGCTTGTCAATATCTTGTTCAACTTAGATTTTTCTCAATATTAATCTTTTATTGGCTGAGAGTGTTATTTTAGCGATTCCTTTTGCATTCCAGCTCATTGGTCATGGTTATAACATTTTACATGTTGACCTAATCAATTTTGTCAATATTTTCCTTTGTAGAAACAGATATTGCAGATGTTTAAGTTCGTCATTATTTTCTTTAGTTTCGCTAATAATGTAGACTTTAATCATTTATCCCCCTTATCTTTTATTTTTATTTATTTTATCGAATCACCGTGTGATAGAACTAGAAAGCTGTTTGTGATGGGGGTTTCAGTCAGATAATGTTCCAACGCTGATCCCTCCACCAGTGCACGTTTCCCACCACCAATGTGACCCTTTACCCTCCTGCACCCCATTCCCACTCCCCAGCCTGTCCCTGTGGCAGGCACTTTCCTTCTTCCTTCCTCTCTCTCCGTTTGCGCATTATGGTTTGCAACACAGATACTGAGAGGTCACCATGTCTGTTCCTTTCCTCCATTTCAGCATTCAGTTCTTAACAAAGTCATCATTTAACCACTATCCTTGTCCTAATGGTCCCTTCCCTTTCCCAACTGTCTTTTCCCAAGTAGTTGATGCCGGCTTCCAGCCATGGACCAAACCTCCTGACCCTTGTTTCTACTGTCCTTTATCCACCTAATCTTGAAGCAAATTTCTTCCTGAATAGGAATCTATTTTCCCTCAAATTTCCAAACCATTATTTAGATAGCTTGAATTATTAACTAATTCAAATTGTTTTGGTTTTTTTTGCCATTTTTTGGGTACACCCAGCGATGTTCAGGTTTATCCCTTGTTCTGCACTCAGAATTACTCCTGGCGGTGCTCGGGACCATATAAGATGATGAGGATCAAACTAGGTCAGCTGCATGCGAGGCAAATGCCCAGTCTGCTGGGCATTACACCAGACATTGCCTTGCACTATCACTCTGGCCCCTAATTTAAATTTTTATCAACTTTTTCTTATCACGTAAATTCATTTGTAAAATTGCTATATTTTGTGATTTTGGCTTTTTGTATTGTACATCAAACAAGTACATCGATGTACTTGTTTCATGTTTATTATATATGTAATTTATAGTATCCAATTATAATTATCATTGGATCATTGGCTTTGCCTGCTATAGACACAGGCTGGGGAAGCAGGGAGGGAATCTGGGGACATTGATGGTGGGAAATGTACACTGGTGGAGGGACGGGTGCTGGAACACTGTATGACTGAACCTAATCATGAACAGCTTTGTAATATTGTACATCTCACGATGGTATAATAAAATTTAAAAAATCATTATCAATAGTTTCATTCTTACACACACACAAACTAGGTGATGCAACTTAAAGATGGATAAGGCATGTCCCTAGTCTTCAGGCATATATACAGTAGGGAAGACTGTTGAGAGCTGACATTGGAGGAAAGAATAAGCTTAAGAAGGAAAGGCTACAGTTAAATCTTGATTTCTAGGCAGAACTTCACCAGGATAATGAATAGATAAGCAAAAGGAGTTAGTGCAAAAGAAATTGGAGTTGCACATTCAAGGTGAGAGGTAGCAAGAAAAGGAGAAATGTTTGAGTACAAGTGTAGATTAATTTTGTAACAATGCAATAAAATAGAAAGTTACTTTATCAAGTTCTTGATCCAGATACTGTTGAAATCTATTAGGTGTGCTGAAATCTATTAGGAATGATGGAATGGCATTCTAGATTTTTGAGGAGCTGCCCAGCAGTGCTTAAGGGGTCCTGGGCCTGTCTGGGCTTTCAGACCTTGACCATTTGGTGCCTCGCACCAGCAGTGCTGCTGGGAGCTGGGGGCTCAGTGCTGCGGTCTCCCGAGTGCCCCTGCAGCGCTCAGGAACCACTTGAGTGACACCCAGTGCTGGGGGAGATGGGCAGAGGGGGCGTGATTCCGGCAACCAGATTCGTCACTGCATGCATGAAAGATGTGTGCTCTACCTATGTGAACTATCTCCTGGCCCCAAGTTTACTTTTTAAATCATGTCATTTGTGGAAGAATGGAATAGGTCAGATAATAAAATGTAATATACAGCCTTGTTCTTTAACTGTCAGTGACGTTCGAGCCATAATAAATATAAGACATGTATCCTTTTCAAAAAAACCAGGCTGGAAGACTGCCCTTTTCAAAGCACAATCGCTCTGCTTTCAGACTGTGCACATGAAACCTGTGGCCATGGTTGTCTTGGAGCTGTCTGTCGTTCTCATTAGTGTTATTCCACAAGAACAGCAGAGAGGTTTCCACAGCCCGGCAGAGCCCTGTGGCGAGGAGTCATTCTGTGCAGCACTGGGCACAAATGGAAGCAATAAAGGGAAGCAGTCAAGTATACTGACTGCTCTGAAACGTGGCCAGTAAAGTGGAGAGCACCAGAGCCTGAGTCTGGGGCCTACCCTTGGGCACATAGGAGTGTTCGCTTTCAGTCCTAAGCATGAGTAAAAGGCAGAGAATGTTCCACAGCTAGGAAAGTCCCCTTCAGACCGTGAAATAAGAGAATCACCTTGTTCGAATCAAAGATGGGAAGAGCGAGTACTAGAGTTGGGACCAGGATAAGGTTTGAAGATGTAAAGAAATGGATATTAAGGAACTAAGTCTTTGGTTTTCTGAGAAACCTGTTTCGGGATACCTATGTGAGAGCACCCTGGGAGTTGAAGAAATGATTCCTCTCCCTAGACCACTCTCCGCATCCAGGAAGCTGCGATACCAGGTTATTCTAACTAAAGATTGAGAACCAAGGTTCAAATAAAGTTTAAGTTGCCTGCAAAGGGTGTCTGCTTGAGGGAGGAAGCATTTGTGTATCAGGAAGACAGCAGGATTTTCCATGGTGCAGGAGAGAATCAGAGCATGGCTGAGTAGAGCTGATTTTAAAATTGGGAAGCAGGAATTTATGTGCCTCTGTGGTTTCTACTAGGATAAAAGATGGAAAAGACCTAATGTGTCTCAAATTGCCTGGCCAGGGAGATTTACTAAAGCAGGCTGGACCAATGAAGAAAACGAGAGAAAATGAGAGATTGACCTTCCTTTGGACTGAGAAATGCACCTCACCTGGCAGACAGTAACTGACGCTGATGCCTGTGTCCAATCCTGTGGATTTGTGTATTCCAAATTACACACACGCTTGTTTATAAGGAGCCCTGCCACAGAGACAGGCCAGACTTGCCTCTGCTAGTGGGGTTTTCCTTCCATTTTTAGCAACTGCCACTGGACCTCACCTTAATTGAGGCAGCCATTCCCTTAGTAAAGCAGTTCTAGAATTTTTTTCATCTTCACTTGAGCTTGTTGACAGCCTCTTTCTTCCCAAGCTCGCCTCACCTACATGAGTTGTCGTTTTTTCTCCTTTTTATTTTTTCAGAAGCAAGGCAACTATGAAACAAATGTGAAATATTTATAATTCAAGTAGCAAAATGCTCTAAAGGCTAACTGCTCTGAATATTCCCTATGACAGAGCCAAGTCCAAACAAGTCACTGCCTTCAGCTTCTCTCCATCCCTGTATTCCAGGGACCTGCAGCCCCCCACCCCATTTCCTGCAGGTCAGCAGAGCTTCTGCTTGCTGGGCTGTTCTTCTCTTTTCACTCCACAGGAAGATTATCTCCTGCCGTCCCTTCTCAGTACATTATGGCACCCTTCTCCCTCTCCCGAGGCAGAATCATTTTTTCATTTATATTCAATAGTACTTTTTTAAAACCCAAAATATCAGTTGCTGCATGCAGATCATCATAATGGCCATCATATTAGAGTTCTGTTTCCATTTTGTTTTTTAGTCTAAATTGTGCTTCAAATCTTGAGGCAAAAAGTCAGGCTACCAGTTTTATATTTCTGAAATGCCTGACATATAAGATTCATGTCATTAGTGTTAAATCAATAGATTTGAACTGGGGATTGTTGTAATCCCCACCCTGTCCCACGTGGCCCCAACAGGGAATGATTTCTTTGTATAATCCAAAACAAGGAGCAAAATAAAAGGATTTTGGAAACAGCTCTATGGAGGGAATCTTGGCATCATTTTGTAGTAGTAGTAGTAGTAGGAGGAGGAGGAGGAGAAGGAGGAGGAGGAGGAGGAGGAGGAGGAGGTTAATCTGCATATTCATGGACTCATCTAATTCCCCTGGAAGAAGGTACTTAAAAGTACTTCTCTTTGATTTGCAAATGAGGAAACTAGTCCTGAGTTTGTGTCAGACCACATAAGTGACTTTCATCACAGTCCAAACAGTTAACAAACTCTCTAAATTCATGAGTATTAAGCTATCTTTACGTTCCTGACAAATAAATGCTGGAAGAAAGCAAAATCAATAATGTTATAGCATTCCGAGGGATCCTGAGTTTAAGAGACTGACTGGGGGAAAGCCAGGACTTGCATAAGAAATAATTTGTCAGTTCAAAGAGAATTTTAAGCAAATGTGAAATGTCTTTTCTTGTTATTTGCCTAGATGATGGGAGATATTCATGACATTAAAAAAATAAAAGAAAAAGAAAGAGAGGGGGTTTTATGAATTTCTTTTTTCCAGGTTCAATGAGCCTCTTTTCTCTTTAATAGAGTTTCAGAACCTACTGTGGTCCAGAAAGACATCTTAGTGGACTAACATGAAAATTTATAACCACAGTTACATCTACATACCTGCCTTTTCTATGAAGACAGGACAGAACCATCCCTCCGGGTTTATTACACACTGTCCG
>JAJIBD010032779.1:0-15697 GCA_021461705.1 Cryptotis parvus | reverse complement strand
AAATCATTGTCTTACTTTATTTTCTATCTTGTGATTTTTTCAATTTGTCTACTTTCAGTCCCAGATGTAAAATCTTCATGTGAATCCCTCATTTATTCCAGCAGGACATAAACTTTGAGATCACAGACTAAGTGGTTGTGTTCTGGGACTGAGGTGATAGCATACTGCTTCATTTTATTGCGACTGTTGTCCATGGCTTTTGGTATTTACTCTAGTGGTTTAGTCTGTGCTAAATGTCGTGGCTGGTATGACTCAACCCTATGGCCCCATGACCACTGGAGCTTCCACAATCTGCTGAGCATTTTCCGAGCTCGATCAGTAAAGAGATGATGAATTGATAATGATGATAGTAGATGAGGGGAAAATATTTGTATCCAAATTTTTATTGGGTTTCTGAGCTGAATCAGTTGGATGCATCTTCTCTGCACAGAAGGTCGTAGAGATCCACTGGGGGGCAGAGAGGACAAGGGAGATAAATTCAGATTTTAAAATTTTGTATTAAGTTTGAAGAACTTCTATGAGCATATAAGCTCAAGTTCTCCTGGTTAAAGGAGACCAGTATTTAAGAGTTAGCCCTGAGGATCTAAAGAGTAAGTCAGCTCAGCCAATGCTGGGTGATATTTAGTTTGTGTTGTTTCTTTGGTTTTGCTTTGGTCATACCTGTCTGTGTGTTCAGGTTTTACTCCTGGCTCTTTGCCTGTGGGATCTCATGGGCGGGGGTGGGGGTGGGGAGAGGCGAGGTGGCCATAGGGAATGCTGGGATTGAACTCTAGTAGGTCCCATGGGTCCACTTCAGACCCACAGCTGCCATGCTCAGCCGTCCCATAGGGAAGCAACTCATGGAGCTGACCTTCTAGTAAGGGGCCTTCCGCCATCCCCTGGCGGTAGCCCAACATTGCTCCAAGGGTTTGCTCTCATGAGTGGGGGAGAGACTATGCTGGTCGGACTCCTGGAGTGGAGTTTGGGCCCCGTTTGCTCCGCCTCCCATGTCAGTTGCCCTCTGGAGAGACCCACCTACACCAGATCTCAGCTAATTTGCAACCTCTGAAGAGATCCAGACCCATCCACTTGTGATCTACAGCTGTGCTGCTCGGCCGGCCCCAATGTGGAAGCAACCCATGGAGCTGACTCCTGTTAAGGGGCTCTGCCAGCCCCTGGCAAAATCCAACATTGTTCCAAGGGTTGCTCTCATGAGCGGGGAGAGACCATGCTGGCCTGACTCGGGAGTGGGTTTAGGGCCCTGCCCTTCCCCCCTGCCTCCATGCCAGTTTCCCTGGAAGAGAGAGACCCACCCATGCCAGACCCATGTCCCTTGGCATGCACCGCTTGGGCATATTTTTTATAGGGTACTGAATTTGCACAAGGTTCTTCCCACTTCTTTCACATTTATACATAGTAAACATTTCTAGACATGTTTAACTGATACCAGTAAGCCTGGTAAGAAGCCAGAGCAAACCACACATCATGCAGTAAGTCATTCTCAACATCGAGACTCCATAGTTCCTCAGAGCTCCATGTAAGAGAAAATCTGATCTTCCCCCCTTTAGGTTTCATCCGTAATGTATTCTAGGTTGAGAGCCTTTTACTGAGACTAAGGGCCTACCTACAAGGTAAAGCCTAGCAAGCTTACCATGTTTTATTTACTTTTATGCCAAAGACTAGTAACTATTATGGATCTCAGTTCCATAACCTGAAGAATGGTTTTGGGCTCCCTCCTGTCCCTGGAGCAAAGTAGATGCCCTTGGGTTACATCTTGTGACAGGACTAATGGAGATGTTACTAGTGCCCACTCGAGCAAATCGATGAACAATGGGAAGACAATGATACAGTGAGGTCCCATTAGCAAAGGTGCTACTCACTGTACTATCTCTCCAACCTAATAATACTATTTAAAGCAGTGTCGCTGCATACAAAGATCTGAGAGGAGTTTGTGAACTCAGGACAGAGGTCAAGGGATTGTAGAGAAGAAACACCAATGAGGCAGAGAAAGACTCTTTCTCAGGCTTTAAAAAATCTTCATATTTTTAGAAGTTACTATGTGCATATTAGGAAATAGAAAAAGTCAGAAGCAACACAGTCATACATTTACATACAGTGTATCTGACATGACCTTTCTAGGTCCCATGTAAAGAATTTTAAGGCAATAAGAGGAAACTGCAAAATGGAAGTTAATTGTCTCTACGAATTTTATTAGAGCAGTTTTGAGTTTACAGCAAAGCTGAGGTGAAGCATAGGGATTTCCCATATACATATCTATATCTCTCTCTGTAGATATATATATATCCGATTTCCTCTCTCTCTCTCTCTCTCTCTGTAGATATAGATATATCCTATAGCCAGCCCACACTGTCAGTGTCTTCCATCAGAGTGGTATATTTGTTATACTAATGAACCTATACTATTATAAGCACTCAGGAGTCCCTATTTCCGAAGGGTGCTCTCTTGGTATTGGAACCTCATTTGTCAAATGTACGACGTGTATCCATTGTTTTAGTATGAGATAGAATATTTTACTGCTCAAAAAGTCTCCTGAGCTTTGCCAAGACTTTCTTTCCTTTTCTCTTTCAGAGCCCAGGCAGCCACCGACTTGTTGCCTTCCCAGAGCATCACATACAGGCGGACTCAGACAGCCAGCTGTCTTTTCAGATGTGGGATTCTTACAAACTGCCACTTCACTTAGAATATGCATTTTGGGTTCCTTTGACGCCTTTGTATTTTATTTCTGGAGCCTAGGGGCCATTCCCAGTGGTTCTTAGCCAACTTGACTGCTTCAATGTTAGGACCCGAGGATTGCACAGCTGGCTGGGCCCTGTGGTACTGGCTATATTTCAGGCCTCCTGACAGTATCAATACTCAGAGGCCTTCCAGGACACACACAGTGGTGCTTCAGGGTCTACAGGGCTCAGCCCTCAGAAGCTCAGACATGCGCGTGCAGGCTGGCCGCATGCCGTAACTCCCTGTACTCTCTCTGGTATCTCATTTCCTTTCAGTGCTGAATTTGATAACCGCTTGTCTATCACTACGCATTTGCTATCCATTCATCTACTGAAGGACATCAATGTGCTGGCTTGCAAGTCTGGATACTATGAATAGAGCTGCTGCTGGCATGTGTGTTGGGGTGTTTGTGTGGATATTTCATCTCTTCATGTAAATAGCAAAGAACATGATTTTAATTATGGATCACGCGGTCACAGTATTTTTGTTCTAAAATAAATGCCTTCTTGCTCAAATGACTTACCATTTTGTAAGTAGAAGTGAGGAAGTTATTCATACCCCATATCCCCTCCCTCTGCATTGGGTAATTTCAAGTGTCCTGATTTTACCGCTCTCCCAAATGTATAGTTGGATTCCATTATTGTTTCCATTTTCATGCCCTTGAGACAAATGCTGCGAACATCTTTTCATACACTTTGTGCCATCTGATCAGGGTGTCTGTAAAGTGTTTGGCTCCATTGTGGGCCAATTTTTGCAGTTGCTCCTGACATTGCTGAAGGGTGCGGAAGGGTGTGGATTTGGGGCTGAGGACAGGGTGTCATCTATGAAAGGCACACGCTCTGTTCTAGAGACACGCGCTTACCGCCCGCTTATTCCTCTCTTGTTGAATCACTGTAGCTTACAGAGTTCAAGTTGCTCAGTGACTGGCTTCCAGGCGCAGTGTCTAGCAACCATCCCATCACCAGTGTCCACTTACCTACACCATTGTCCCCATTTTCTTACAGACACACATTTTTCTTTTTCCTTTTTATTTCCACATTTTAGGCATCAAGGCGGTTTGATATCCTATACTGTAACTGATCGGATATCACGCATGTCACATTACAAGCACTCAGCACCTCTTCTTGCTCTATGGTGGCTATTTCCTTCTCACTGTTGTAGTGGATGTCCCACCACTGGCCCTGCATCCCTCCACTCTCAGAGTTTCATAGTAAGGACCCAGTCTCGCCTACTCTTAGTTTCTATTGTCTTTGGGCATTATAGTATTCTGCTACTTTCTTTCTTTATATATTCTATATATGAGTGAGATCATTCTGTGTCTGTCCCTCCCCACCCACCTCATCTCACCTCAGCATGACACTCTCCAGATCCATCCACATTCAGCAAGTTTCATGACTTCCATCTTTCCTGATGGCTGTGTGTGCATTCCATTGTGTATCTGTACCTGAGTTTCTCTGTCCAATCATTTACTCTAGAGCGCTTGGTGTTTCCAGATTTGGCTGTTGCAAACAGTGAATAGTGCAATGAATATAGGAGTACAGATGTCTTTTGGCTCCCTTTTTAATTCATATTTTATGTTTGTTGTTTTGTTGGGGTGTGGTAGTGCTCTGAGGTTACTTCCTGTTTTACACTCAGAATTATTCTGGGCCCGGAGCGATAAGAGCAGGACGTCATTTACCTTGCATGTAACCAGCCCGTGTTCCATCCCTAGAACCCCATATGATTCCTCGAGCACCGCCAGTAATAATTCCTGACTGCAGAGCCAGGAGTAATCCCTGACCTCATCACTGGGTATGACCTTAAAAAAGCAAATAAATGAATGAATGAATGAGTGAATGAATGAATGAATGAATGGAATTGTGCCACTGGCAGGGGCTTGCTAGGGGTCCTGCTTAGAGGACCACTTTGGGTGGCTGATATCAGATCGTCAGCATTCAAGGTAAAATACTATACTTGCTGTGCCATTGTTTTGACCCTTGACAAGTTATTCCATTTTTTTGAATTTTAGTAACTTTAAACAGCAGTTGTATTTATTTTGTGGGAGGGGGTGTCCAAGCTATCTAGACACCTCCTCTGGCAGACTGGCATCTGCTCTCACATGTTAATAACTTAACTTCTTGGAATAGATGCCCAGGTTCATATGAAAGTCCTATTTTAAATTTTTTGGGATGTCTCTAACTGTTTTCCCACAGAAGACAACATTGCTACCAGCAGTGGATGAAGCTGCCTGTTTGAGCACATTTGTAAACAGCAATTGGCTGTTTCTATGCTCTTGGTATTTGTGCTCTCATGTAAGATCATACCTATTTGTTTTGATTTGCATTTTCTTATCAATCACTTGTATCACTTGTCTTCCCGCTGATCATCGATTTGCCTCGAGTGGGCACCAGTAACATCTTTCATACGCTCTGTCACATGCTAGTGTAGCCCAAGGGCATCTGGGTTTGCTCCAGGAACAGCAAAGAATCCTAAACCATTCCATCAGGTCATGGGAATGAATCTACAACTGTTACTGGTATTTGGTATATGAATATGATACAGGTATTTGCCAGGCTGGCCGTGCAGGTGGGTTACCTTTGTAGTCAACTCCTAATCTTGTGGGCTATGCAAGCCGGGGCAGTGATCAGCTCTTCTGCTGTGGAGCTCTGATGAGAAAGGAGTCTGGATTGGAAAATGGCTGTCCTCATGGTGTGGGGTTCCTCTGGCTTGTGAGGCTCTGCTGGTGTGGTGGGAGTCCGTTTGTTTCATTTTTCTTATCTATATGAGTTCAATATGAATTCTATATGAACCCTGCAAGCTACTGAGAATCTACCATCTGCACGGTAGAGCTAGCAAGCTTTCTGATGTGTATTCACATGCTAAAATCAGTATTAAAAATGTGTATCTTCCTGACCCTGAAAGAGCCCTTAATACAGCAGCACTAAGAAAGATGAACAAGAGTGCCCGATAAAATCTCAGCCAAACTAGGGCAAGAAAATGAAGAAGACTAAAATGACTGTATTTTCAATGCAAGTACGCTGGCATCGGAAAGCTATATTGAGGACTGGTTGCAGGCGCAAAGATCAAACATCATTGGTCTGACTGAGACAGGGAGGCGCCAATCGCATCATGCTATTTTTGACACCAGAGAAGAACTCTTCCTTGGAACATGCGATGAAAGAGGGATTGGTGGCATCGGAGTCATTGTCAACATGAACATGGTCTTGAACATTGATTCATTTGAATGCCTAACAAACCGTATTGGACGACTACACTTGAAGAGATGTGGTTGACAGCCAGCAATTTTTATCTTCATTGTCTATGCACCAACATCCACATACAAAGAAGATGAAATTGATAAATTCTACATAGAACTGGAGGAGTTCTATAAAAAGATCACACCTTCTACAAGATCATAGTCGGTGATTTTAATGCCAAGATAGGACCGAGAAGATCGGGCTGAAGAACTCTCACATCGACCCATGGCCTAGAATGGAACAAACAGGGTGAGAGACTATCTGAGTTCATCATGTCCACCACGACTATTCATGGTAACTCACAGTTCCAGAAGGCTGAAGCAAAATGTTGGACATGGGAATCTCCTGGTGGACAGTTCCACAATGAAATTGACCACATCATCTTCAATCGACGGTTTTGTCTGACCGATATTGCTGTCATCCCCAAATTCCAAACAGGATCGACCACCATCTCCTTCAGGCAAAATTCTACTACGCACAATGGGAGAAAAGACCAGCAATGTTTAAGAGAGAACTCCCAGAACGACCACCAACTGGGAACTCTTGGCACCATTGCGGAATATGGGAAGATACCATAAGTGATGACATCGATGAAGAATACAACCGACTGGTTCAGCACCTCCATGATTGTGCTAAGAATGCTGAGAGAGAAAGACACAAAAGGACGCCTGTCTTCAGAAACTCTCGAGCTTATTCGCCAACATGGTAAGGCGCGAGCCTTAGGGAACCAATCGCTAACGTCCAAGCTAGAAAGCAGTGCAGAGAAGTGATAAAGGAAGACCTTAAAGAGTGAAGAGCAGAAATACTGGAAGATGCAGCAGAAGCTGGGGACAGCCTGCCCTGTCTGTCCTTCGCCAACTATAAGACCAAGATGACTCGCCCTCCGACTCTGATGGATCTACTACATCTTCCAGAAAGGCAATGGAGAAGATTATCCATGACTTCTACTCAGATCTCTTGATAGCCACACCCACCTGCCCACATACCAAATTCTACAGGATGGATATGTCATTCCCAATGTTCTCCTTCTGGAATCCAACATGCCATTTCGTTGGTAAAGAAGGGAACAGCACTAGGCCCAGACAAAGTCAGACCGAACACCTGAAGAATGTGCCATCGGTACTCAACAATACACTAGCTCGGCTCTTCACACGCTACCTGTCTGAATGCAAGGTGCCCTACCAATGGAAAAACCAGTAGGACAGTTCTACTGTTCAAGAAGGAAGACATTCATGACATCAGCAACTATCGCCCCATCTGCCTGTTGTCCGTCATTCACAGGCTGTTTACTCAAGTCATCCTGAACAGGATTGGCAGAACACTAGATGAAGGACAACCATGCGAGCAAGCAGGTTCTGGAAAGGATGCTAGCACAATTGACCATATCCACACAGTAACCAAGCTCATTGAGGTTTGTAGGGAGTACAAGATGTCGCTCTATCTAACGCTCATTGATTTCACAGAAAGCCTTTGATTCTGTGGAGACTGAAGTGGCCATCGGTTCTGGCCAAACAGGGGTGCTCCAAACCCAATACATCAAGATCCTTCGTGAACTCTATTACGGATTCACTACCAGGATCTCACCATTCTACAAGGAAGTGATCATTGATGTCAAAAGAGGGGTTCGACAGGGTGATACCATCTCACCAAAACTCTTCAGCGCCACCCTCGAGAACATCATGCAACAATTAGAATGGGAAGAATGGGAGCAAAGATAGATGGTTGGCAATTACACTACCTCCTGAGCTGATGACATTGTTCTAATAACACCAAACATTAGCCAAGTGGTACAAATGCTGGCTGACTTTGACCGCAGAATGTGGAAAGATAGGTCTACAGCTTCTCGACACTAACAAAAAATTATGTTCATGAGAAATGAACTAGTTCCAAGGGCCCCATTCACTCTCAATGGAACAAACATCTCTGAATGCATCATTTTATGTACCTAGGTCGAGAAGTGAACATGATGAACGACCAAAAACCTGAGCCGCGCAGGAGGAAGAGAGCGGCATGGAATGCCTACAAAGGCATCGAAGAAATAGTGGAAAGACAAAGAACCTCCGGCTCTGGGCATCTCTTTGACTCCACCTTTCTCCCTGCATTAACATACACCTCAGAGACCTAGGCCCTACGAAAGCAGGATGAGAATGCTATTTGTAGTCTCCCAGAGGGGAATCGAAAGAGCTCATGCTTGAATATCACGCCTCACTCAAGTGAGGCGAACCGGAGTTCTGACCCTCCGTCGCTATTCCAGAATCAGGACGCTGTCTCAATTGCCTTAAGGCATTAAAAATCAGATGGGCTGGACATGTGATGCGATTTGGGAGACAACCGCTGGACTAGAGCCGTTACCGACTGGATCCCACGGGACGCCAAAAGACCTCGCGGCCGCCCACCTAGCAAGATGGTCAGACTTCTTTGTTAAGACCCTGAAGGAACGGTTTGAGGCTCTTGATATTTCTGAATCAACCAGATGCCATTGGGCTACATTGGCACGTGATAGGTCCAATGGAAATGTTACTGGCACCCGCTCGAAGGAAATCAATGAATAATGGATTCAAGTGATCAATGATGAATTCAAACTTTTGCTGTATTTTGAAACTACTTTTTGGTGCATAATATTTATTGACTTTTGATCATGGTATCTAGTTGATAACTATAAATTGCTTTTTTCCATGATTGCAATTCTCCTTTAATTTTTATTTTTACCAAAATAATGCATGTACATAGTTTGGAAAATCAAATGGTATGACAAATACTTAAAATAGAAAAAGCAGTAATTTCCTGGACTCATGTTCCCTTTGTGATATTATTCCAAAATTACAAGCAGCTGATTTTCTCCTCTTATTTCATTGTGAAGCAGCATGCATAATTGCATGTTACAATGTATCTATGGTTTTTATTTTCTTTAAAAAATTCTTGAAAGTCTAGTGGCAAACTATAGCTTTATCTCTAGGTCCTTCTCTCAGTACCTGCCCTCCATAAATTTACTCTTCATGGCCATCAACCAACTCTTTTAGGGTCCTGTCAGTGGTGAGCTTTCCTGAGAGTTCCAGAGGCCCCTTGCCTGTGAGTTGAAATTCTGTCTAAGGCATTAGCATGCAGCTCAACTTTTTATTTTTCCTCAGTAATAGCTAGCAGTCACTCCTTCCCTGCAACAGTCGCTCATTCCCAGCAACAGTCACTCATTCCTTGCAACAGTAGCCAAATCCCGGCAACAGATTCTAACCATTCCTTGCAGCAGTCGCTCATTCCGAGCAACATTCGCTCATTCCCAGCAACAATCCTCATTCCAGCAACAGTCACCAATCTCAGCAACAGCCACTCAACCTCAGGTAAGATCCACTCATTCCGGAAGAACAATCCCACTCATTTCCGGCAACAGTCGCTCAATCCCAGCAACAGTTGCTCTTTCCAGCCACAATCACTCTTTCCTGCAACAGTAAACTTCAATTCCGGCAGATCACTCTTTCCTTTAATTGTCGCCATTCCGGCAATAGGTCACTCATTCTTGGCAACTTGATCACCATCACCTTGCAACAGTCGCCATTAAATCATTAAATCAGTCTTGATCACTCCATTCTAAGGCTTCTGAGAGTTTCATTAGTGCTAACAGCTTCATTCACCCGTTGAGGCACCTTTTTCTGTATGTGTCGCATGATCTAACTCAGATTTTTTTTCTCTTTTCTAGAGCTCTAACTGATGAGCTTTCAGTCTTGGCATATGTGAAATATGTTTTTCTGTTATAAGAATCCACTCCTGTACATTATATGTTTTTAAGGCTATTTGTAGTTCTCTCAGTTACCTGAATGTTCTTCTTGCTATAATAGCTCCTGACTTTTTGCCGGATATATTTATTTTCAAACTTTTTATAACAAAATTGAAGCACGTGTTGTTTTTTTTATTTGCTTTTTTGTGGGTTACACTAACCGGGATTCTCAGGGGTTACTCGTGGCTCTGCACTCAGAATTACTCCTGGCGGTGCTTTGGGACCATATGGGATGCCCGGGGATCGAAACCCTGGGTTGGCGCACTGCAAGGCAAATGTCCTATCCACTGGACCTATCCACCCTTTACCTATACAATTTACAAGGACTTTCTTCGAATGTTCTCTGTCTCCTACGTTTTTGCCATCCCCTTTGTTCGGGTTCTTTGATCTGCATGTTGAAAGTATGAATCTTGTTTAGCAGCTGGGCTAGTACTCTTGGTGATGGACAGCTTTGTCGAGCAGGTCTAAGGGCCTGTGGGCAACATCTTTGCCCTCTGTAGCTGAGAAAAAGTGGCCATGGGTGACTGCCTTGGGGTGAATCCTGCAAGTGCCATTATTGGCAAATGTCAGGGCAGTGCTCTGGCAACAAGGCCAAATTATGCCTGCAGGCTGCCCAACCCCAGATTCCCCTCCACTCACAGTGAGAGTGCCCAGTGCAGGGTTGAGGTGCGCACCTCCCAAGTGTCCTCGCTGTGCGATGACCCTTACTATGGGAGCCCATTCCAGACCGTTCCCAGTATCCTGCTCTGGGTGTAAGGCTGTGCTTCTCTTCGCTCCTGGACTACTTGTTTCTCAGATAGCCTAGACCCCAGAGGCTCATCTTCTCTCTTCAGGGATGGATGCAGAGAATCTCAAAAACCACTTTTCTCATGCTTGAGGCTTCCATTTAGAGAGAAAGAGAGCACGCTTCTACTTTTTTGATTTGAAGTGGAAAAAATTTTAGCTTTTTATCCATTGTAATGCTCTGTTTTGGCCCCAAGACCTCTAATCGTTAACTTTACTGGATAAAGCAGAATGATTTACAGCAGAGTCTGGCAGCTACCCATAATCATATATATGCCAAAACAGTAACTAGAATAGATCTCATTCCATGACTGAAAGGAATGAGGCTCTTCTATGTTCCTGGAGCGAGCAGAGGCCCTTGAGCTACCCTATCATGCAACAGGGACAAATGGAGCTACGTACTGCGCCCACTCTAGAAGCAAATAGAAGAACAACAGGAAGACAAGTGATACAAGTATAATACTCTGTACACTGTGCGCTTGTCAATATCTTGTTCAACTTCGATTTTCTCAATATTAATCTTTTATTGGCTGAGAGTGTTATTTTAGCGATTCCTTTTGCATTCCAGCTCATTGGTCATGGTTATAACATTTACATGTTGACCTAATCAATTTTGTCAATATTTTCCTTTGTAGAAACAGATATTGCAGTATTTAAGTTCGTCATTATTTTCTATTGTTTCGCTAATAATGTAGACTTTAATCATTTATCCCCTTATCTTTTATTTTTAATTTATTTTATCGAATCACCGTGTGATAGAACTAGAAAGCTGTTTGTGATGGGGGTTTCAGTCAGATAATGTTCCAACGTTGATCCCTCCACCAGTGCACGTTTCCCACCACCAATGTGACCCTTTACCCTCCTGCACCCCATTCCCCACTCCCAGCCTGTCCCTGTAGGGAGGCACTTTCCCTTCTTCCTTCCTCTCCCCCCGTTGCATTATGGTTTGCAACACAGATACTGAGAGGTCACCATGTCTGTTCCTTTCCTCCATTTCAGCATTCAGTTCTTAACAAAGTCATCATTTAACCACTATCCTTGTCCTAATGGTCCCTTCCTTTCCCAACTGTCTTTTTCCCAAGTAGTTGATGCCGGCTTCCAGCCATGGACCAAACCTCCTGACCCTTGTTTCTACTGTCCTTTATCCACCTAATCTTGAAGCAAATTTCTTCCTGAATAGGAATCTATTTTCCCTCAAATTTCCAAACCATTATTTAGATAGCTTGAATTATTAACTAATTCAAATTGTTTTGGTTTTTTGCCATTTTTGGGTACACCCAGCGATGTTCAGGTTTATCCCTTGTTCTGCACTCAGAATTACTCCTGGCGGTGCTCGGGGACCATATAAGATGATGAGGATCAAACTAGGTCAGCTGCATGCAGGCAAAATGCCCAGTCTGCTGGGCATTACACCAGACATTGCCTTGCACTATCACTCTGGCCCCTAATTTAAATTTTTATCAACTTTTCTTATCACGTAAATTCATTTGTAAAATTGCTATATTTTGTGATTTTGGCTTTTGCAATGTACATCAAACAAGTACATCGATGTACTTGTTTCATGTTTATTATATATGTAATTTATAGTATCCAATTATAATTATCATTGGATCATTGGCTTTGCCTGCTATAGACACAGGCTGGGGAAGCAGGGAGGGAATCTGGGGACATTGATGGTGGGAAATGTACACTGGTGGAGGGACGGTGCTGGAACACTGTATGACTGAACCTAATCATGAACAGCTTTGTAATATTGTACATCTCACGATGGTATAATAAAATTTAAAAAATCATTATCAATAGTTTCATTCTTACACACGACACAAACTAGGTGATGCAACTTAAAGATGGATAAGGCATGTCCCTAGTCTTCAGGCATATATACAGTAGGGAAGACTGTTGAGCTGACATTGGAGGAAAGAATAAGCTATGAAGGAAAGGCTACAGTTAAATCTTGATTTCTAGGCAGAACTTCACCAGGATAATGAATAGATAAGCAAAAAGGAGTTAGTGCAAAGAAATTGTAGTTGCACATTCAAGGTGAGAGGTAGCAAGAAAAGGAGAAATGTTTGAGTACAAGTGTAGATTAATTTTGTAACAATGCAATAAAATAGAAAGTTACTTTATCAAGTTCTTGATCCAGATACTGTTGAAATCTATTAGGTGTGCTGAAATCTATTAGGAATGATGGAATGGCATTCTAGATTTTTGGAGGAGCTGCCCAGCAGTGCTTAAGGGGTCCTGGGCCTGTCTGGGCTTTCAGACTTGACCATTTGGTGCTTTCGCACCAGCAGTGCTGCTGGGAGCTGGGGGCTCAGTGCTGCGGTCTCCCAGTGCCCCTGCAGCGCTCAGAACCACTTGTGACACCCAGTGCTGGGGAGATGGGCAGAGGGGGCGTGTGATTCCGGCAACCAGATTCGCACTGCATGCATGAAAGATGTGTGCTCTACCTATGTGAACTATCTCCTGGCCCCAAGTTTACTTTTTTAAATCATGTCATTTGGGAAGAATGGAATAGGTCAGATAATAAAATGTAATATACAGCCTTGTTCTTTAACTGTCAGTGACGTTCGAGCCATAATAAATATAAGACATGTATCCTTTTCAAAAAAACCAGGCTGGAAGACTGCCCTTTTCAAGCACAATCGCTCTGCTTTCAGACTGTGCACATGAAACCTGTGGCCATGGTTGTCTTGGAGCTGTCTGTCGTTCTCATTAGTGTTATTCCACAAGAACAGCAGAGAGGTTTCCACAGCCGGCAGAGCCCTGTGTGAGGAGTCATTCTGTGCAGCACTGGGCACAAATGGAAGCAATAAAGGGAAGCAGTCAAGTATACTGACTGCTCTGAAACGTGGCCAGTAAAAGTGAGAGCACCAGAGCCTGAGTCTGGGGCCTCACCTCTTGGGCACATAGGAGGAGTGTTCGCTTTCAGTCCTAAGCATGAGTAAAAGGCAGAGAATGTTCCACAGCTAGGAAAGTCCCTTCAGACCGTGAAATAAGAGAATCACCTTGTTCGAATCAAAGATGGGAAGAGCGAGTACTAGAGTTGGGACCAGGATAAGGTTTGAAGATGTAAAGAAATGGATATTAAAGGGAACTAAGTCTTTGGTTTTCTGAGAAACCTGTTTCGGGATACCTATGTGAGAGCACCCTGGGAGTTGAAGAAAAGATTCCTCTCCCTAGACCACTCTCCGCATCCAGGAAGCTACGATACCAGGTTATTCTAACTAAAGATTGAGAACCAAGGTTCAAATAAAAGTTTGAAGTTGCCTGCAAAGGGTGTCTGCTTGAGGGAGGAAGCATTTGTGTATCAGGAAGACAGCAGGATTTTTTCCATGGTGCAGGAGAGAATCAGAGCATGGCTGAGTAGAGCTGATTTTAAAATTGGGAAGCAGGAATTTATGTGCCTCTGTGGTTTCTACTAGGATAAAAGATGGAAAAGACCTAATGTGTCTCAAATTGCCTGGCCGGGGGAGATTTACTAAAGCAGGCTGGACCAATGAAGAAAACGAGAGAAATGAGAGATTGACCTTCCTTTGGACTGAGAAATGCACCTCACCTGGCAGACAGTAACTGGCTGATGCCTGTGTCCAATCCTGTGGATTTGTGTATTCCAAATTACACACAGCGCTTGTTTATAAGGAGCCCTGCCACAGAGACAGGCCAGACTTCCTCTGCTAGTGGGGTTTTCCTTCCATTTTTAGCAACTGCCACTGGACCTCACCCTAAGTTGAGGCAGCCATTCCCCTTAGTAAAGCAGTTCTAAATTTTTTCATCTTCACTTGAGCTTGTTGACAGCCTCTTTCTTCCCAAGCTCGCCTCACCTACATGAGTTGTCGTTTTTCTCCTTTTTATTTTTCAGAAGCAGAGGCAACTATGAAACAAATGTGAAATATTTATAATTCAAGTAGCAAATGCTCTAAAGGCTAACTGCTCTGAATATTCCCTATGACAGAGCCAAGTCCAAACAAGTCACTGCCTTCAGCTTCTCTCCCATCCCTGTGTATTCCAGGGACCTGCAGCCCCACCCCCATTTCCCTGCAGGTCAGCAGAGCGCCTTCTGCTTGCTGGCTGTTCTTCTCTTTTCCACTCCACAAGAAGATTATCTCCTGCCGTCCCTTCTCAGTACATTATGGCCACCCTTCTCCCTCTCCCGAGGCAGAATCATTTTTCATTTATATTCAATAGTACTTTTTAAAACCCAAAATATCAGTTGCTGCATGCAGATCATCATATTGCGTCATATTAGAGTTCTGTTTCCATTTTGTTTTTTATTCTAAATTGTGCTTCAAATTCTTGAGGCAAAAAAGTCAGGCTACCAGTTTTATATTTCTGAAATGCCTGACATATAAGATACATGTCATTAGTGTTAAATCAATAGATTTGAACTGGGGATTGTTGGGTAATTCCCCACCCCTGTCCCACGTGGCCCCAACAGGGAATGATTTCTTTGTATAATCCAAAACAAGGAGCAAAATAAAAGGATTTTTGGAAACAGCTCTATGAGGGAATCTTGGCATCATTTTGTAGTAGTAGTAGTAGTAGGAGGAGGAGGAGAAGGAGGAGGAGGAGGAGGAGGAGGAGGAGGTTAATCTGCATATTCATGGACTCATCTAATTCCCTGGAAGAAGGTACTTAAAAGTACTTCCCTTTGATTTGCAAATGAGGAAACTAGTCCTGAGTTTGTGTCAGACCACATAAGTGACTTTCATCACAGTCCAAACAGTTAACAAACTCTCTAAATTCATGAGTATTAAGCTATCTTTACGTTCTGACAAATAAATGCTGGAAGAAAGCAAAATCAATAATGTTATAGCATTCCGAGGATCCTGAGTTTAAGACTGACTGGGGGAAGCCAGGTTACTTGCATAAGAAATAATTGGTCAGTTCAAAGAGAATTTTTAAGTGAAATGTCTTTCTTGTTATTTGCCTAGATGATGGGAGATATTCATGACATTAAAAAAAATAAAAGAAAAAGAAGAGAGGGGGTTTGATGAATTTCTTTTTTCCAGGTTCAATGAGCCTCTTTTTCTCTTTAATAGGTTTCAGAACCTACTGTGGTCCAGAAAGACATTCGTGGACAACATGAAAATTTATAACCACAGTTACATCTACATGCCTGCCTTTTCTATGAAGACAGGGACAGAACCATCCCTCGGGTTTATTACACACTGTCCGATGTTGGTGCCAATCA